>OX454415.1:68077321-68268993 GCA_949715475.1 Microchrysa polita | reverse complement strand
AAAAAAAAGCTGTTTTGGAGCTTGCTAACAAGCTCTACTGAGACATACAGTTTTTACCATAAAAATAATGCACTTTGTTCTTTATTTTATTAAAGCGTCTATGTTTGCATAAGTATTTACATATTTTAAAATTATACGACGGTATGCTAGAATGTGATGGTTAGAATCGATACTAGAAAGAGGCATCCTTATCAGCTGTTCCCGCTACTTGAAAAGTATGTATGTACATCTGGTTATAGCATACCTCATTCTGAATTTAATTTTTCAAGTTTGACATCATACTTGAATAAGCATATTTGAGTGTAATACCTAGGTAATTTGGTGGAAATTCCAAATATGTACACACATGGAGTGAAGTTTAGCAATGGCGACACTTTCTATTACATTATTATGTATATTTTGGGAGCCATCAAATCATCTTAATTATTATTAAAAAACTGTGATTTGTAAAACTTTAATACAATACCATACTTACGAAAATATATTTCAGCTGAGCTGAGTTACAAGCTTGACACACTTAACTTCGAATGACGCAAATACACGTCATTATGACGAAAACTAACCATCATTATGACGAATTCCAAATTACACATTTGGACCATCATTTGCTCAATAATGACAGGTGACGCCATCTGTTGCAAAATTGAAGAACAAGAATTTGTGCAAAAATATTAAATTTGTTATCAATCTTTACACATTTCTATTCAAATTCTTCAAGAAAAGTGTGTCTTTAAATTATTGAACAGAATATTCATCAAAATATCGCTGTTGTAAGGGACATTTTCATCGTTTACACAAACGTCAAAAGTAAATGACGAAAACATATGTGTCACCTCAATTTCGAACTTTCACCATTATGACGGATTATCGTCATAATGATTTGGATATCTGTCATAGGCATTAAGCTTGTTGTAAGCCACACAGCTTTGCCCAAGCCGTTCTACATGAAATCTAAAAATTGAAACGTAAGCTAACACCTAACACTGCCATCTAGATGGCAGTGCAGCTAGCCTATATCTGATAGCACGATGGGCCCATGGCTTTTGGTTGAAATACATTTCCCGCGTCAGCATCAGCATCGGCATCAGCAGAAAAATTTCAATTTAGAACACACGCATTTGCCTTTGATGACCCACATTGACAGCAGCAGCAGCGGCAGAAGCATTTTTTCTGCTTCTGCTGTCAATGTGGGTCATCAATGGCAAATGCGTGTGTTCTAAATTGAAATTTTTCTGCTAATGCCGATGCCGATGCCTCTGCCGATGCTGATGCTGACGCGGGAAATGTATTTCAACCATTTGGCTCTACGACCCCCATTTGGGTTCACGCACCGCCGTCTCTATATTAAGGCCGCAATGTAGAAATCTTTCGCCTACTGTTTGCACTGTTTTGTTGTTACTTTTAATGACGTCATATGCTTGTTGTTGTTGTTTGTTCGTGTAAATCCAGAACTTAGTAGGCAAACTTTGACGGCATGGAACGGCTGAGTTACGGCCTTGATGTATCTAGATGGCGTTGGTTCACGTCTCTTCACAATCTATGTCTATCTCGAGGTCAATATACAACTGTAGTCAGTTGCTTCGCATTGATTGTCAGACAAACTGTAACGAAACTGAGTTATTTAGTTCCTGCGCGTTAAGGAGCTTTCTCAGTGTTTGTTTATATTTTTGAATGGTAAACTGCTCGTAAACTGTGACAAACTTTACCAAGAGAACTGCTAAATTGCGCTCAGTTTCAAAAAGTCATCCACTATTGTTAGTCATCATACAATTTCGTCAAATACCTACTATAGTATATATAGTCACCAGTGGCGTAACGTTTCTAAAATATCTTGTGTGCGAGATCGAAATAATTAAACAAAATTGTTGAAACCACTATTTTTGCTGATTAGTACACGCTGTTGTAAATTTGGAAAAATATTGAAGTTACAAGTAACTCCAGGACTATATTTAAAGGGACTTACACTTCTTCTTCTTCCTTCATCATCAATGTGGCACGATAGCCCGAAGTCGGGCCTTGGCCGCCTGAATCGTTGACCTCCAATTGTCGCGGTTACGTGACCTTGTCCTCCAGTGTCGGAAGCCCAGCAATTGATGGGCGTCTTCACCTACGGAGTTCTCCCAGCGAGCTCTCGGTCGTCCACGCAACCTCGCTCCGTCAATTCGTTGTGCGTTCGTCACTTTCTCTGGCATGCGATTATCGTCCATCCGTTGTACATGCGCCGCCCATTGCAAACGTTGAAGCTTTACGATTTTCGTTACTTCCAGCTCATCGTACAATTGATACAACTCATGGTTGTATCGGATACGCCATTGATTTCGCTCGCGAACGGCCCCGTTCCTTCCTTGCCTCGTTTTTTATACCGCTCCATGGCGTCGCGTCGCTGGACCTGCTATGTAGGCGCATCGCCTGTTCTGGCGATAACGTCTCAGCATATTTCTACAGGCAGCTCTATCTTGGATCGTGTTACCGCCGATACCAATGCTTTGTTGATAGTTTTTCATTTCACACATCAAGGTACCAGGTGTACTTCGGTCTCTGGCCTTGGGTCCATCAAGCGGAACTTCCATTGATATCGCTTTCTTTGTGTGGTTATCAGGCGGACGCCTTTCAACATGGCAATACCTATCCACTTGTCGGTCTTCGATCTTTTCGGTGATTGGTTGTTCTATAGACAAGCTACCTCGAATGTAGGTAATTTTGATATGGTCCCTTTTGGTTACATCAATTGACATGGGAGGATTTACACTATCAACAGTATATACTAAAACCTCACGATTCAATCAAGTAGCGGGTCGAAATTATTTGTTTTTTAGTTTAAATCCAGGATTTGTTTGTAGGCGGTTATTAGGGTCTGTGTAAAAATGCGATTTACACTTGACAAATTTAGGTTTATTATGAAATCTCAGACTATCGTCTTAACTTTTAACACAACTTGACAGTAGAGTAGAATCCGTTTAAATGTACATTCCGAATATTTGATGCCTGACTAAAACTGTTTTTTTTTTCTGTTTTGGGCAACATAGGCGAAATTAACCACATTTTACCAAGCTTTCTTATAGATTTAGTCAGGGATTTTGTTTTAAATCGCGTTATGAACTGTTGAATTTTTTTCTGTTAATTGGATTTTACGTTTAGTATCAGAGCTGTTAATGGGTGAAGTCATTTCTTCTGTTCACTTTATTCAGATGTTTTATTTGAGAGCACTCCTCACTTGTTCATCTGTTTTAAATCTAGCTTCAGTGTGTCTGTGAATAAGAAATCTAGTATTTTTTTAAATCACAGTCCAAAATTGTCCTCTCCTCTTCACTAAGTTAGGGGGCCCCAGTGGGTTGGAGCCCGTGTGCGACCGAACACGTGGAACACCGTACGTTACGCCACTGATAGTCACTATCTACGTATAAAGTGTTATGGCTCTGTGGAGAAGCATGTTTGATAAAATTAGACCGAACCTTACCCACGTCAAATGCAAAGTACAAACAAAAGAACCTCAATTTTAGTGGCTTTAAGAACCTACGGTTAACCAGCACTGTAACGGATAAAAATACATACGTAATGCCGCACTCGATGCGAAAAGAATTAGGAGACCATAAAAAGACGTGAGTTTCCTTTAGGTACGTTGTGATCCTCTCCAATTTCTAGTGTGCTGAATTGTCCAAATTGAAACATCTATCGATGTAGGATTTTTATCAAGACAAGAAAAGCTTTTAAAAAAATAATATAAAACGGAACCGATTTCAGGCATTTCCAAATCTCTATATCCTATAGTGTCGGACTACTACTATTGTTCTTCTTCTTCTCAGAACCGTATAGCCCCATGTGGCGCCATGGTGCGTTAACTCGGCCGTTTATAGGCAATTTCGAGTGAACGTTACATTGCATATCATTTCGGCAGTAGCGGAACAACTTCACTCGGGGCCCTCCCGCCCAACTTCTTGAGTTAGCCGCCATACAGTGAAAAAAAGCACAGTGAAATCAATCGAAAACACTCTTGAAGGTCTATCCACACTTTTAAGCCATCAGTCACAGTCATTTTCCATACAAGTTGACAGATTGTCATTTAATCGATTGACTGACAATCTGTCAATTTGTATGGGAAATGACTGTGAGTGTGACTGATGACTAAAAAGTGTGGATCGACCTTAAATCAACTCTCTATAAACATGATTTTGACGTTAGTGTTTCTACTAAAATTATATTACTTAAAATAACTTGCTAACGGGTTTTTTGACTCTTTGCATTCTTATATTTAAGAATGGCGTTATTGTGGTAACGTTTACTAAATTAATGATTTCATCAATTTTTTTTTCTTTTATTTGAAAATAAAAACGCCCACGGAACGCAGCATTGACCTCTATAGGTGTTGGTGATATTTAAGCATATCATAAATTACCTGCGCCTCCAATAGGATTCGATCCCGCGAACCTATGATTTGAAGACGAGCGCCCTATCTACCCTAATGAGGCACACATTCGGCGAATCCTATTCCTTTTTATTTTTAATTTTCGTTGTGTCAAAATGAAGAAAATGTATGAATTTGACAGAACGAAGAATCCAAAAAATGGAAATACCCTGCTTCCCATAAGGACGTAACCAGAGGTCCTTTTCATTACCTACTCAATTGCATAGGTTAACTGTTTTCTCATTATAACATCTCGTAGTACATATTTTTGAGATGGCATGTGTCTGATGTAATTAACCTAAGTTCGGATTTCGTGAAAAAATTCGCAATGCAAGCTCGCAATGTTATTCAGCAAAAGTCATTAGGCACTGCTTTATACGCTTTGCTGATTTGTTGTTATCTTAAACCATTTTTTGCCAGTGGAATTTTTATTTTTCTACACTAAAAAATATCACAAAAACCTTTAATTTGGAAAAAATAATTTAAACCGATTCACACGATGGAAACATGATACTTAGAAAACAGGGATAGTCAAAGCAAAGAGATTTGAACCCTTCCCGAAACCAAATCCTGCACTCGTCACTGTTGCTTCCCATCTCAATTTAAAGTGGGGAAAAACGGAATGGATGACAGACAGATGGATAGACAGCTGACGGGTTTATAAAAGTACCCAGCCAGCATTTAACACATTTGTAATCATTATTTCATGCAACACGCGTAAGCACATATTGCTTATTCATTCATTACGTTTTCATACAAGCAGTATATGACGATGTCCCCCTATTTCATGTATATACGCATTTGCGCCTTATTACGGATAATCATTATAAAATCGTTATTCGTAAACATTATGTAATAGTTACGTTGCATACATTTTTAATGCATTAATCGTAAAGACTATATAATCGTTAGTCATAAAGATTACGCAATACTTATGTAACATATATTTTTAATGCATTGCTCGTAAAGAATGTTAATGGCTTATACGAAATGGATCAATAATGCATGATTCGTGGAGATTAAAAATGAATTATGCTACATATATTTATAATGGTTTATATGGTTACTGAAGATTATAGAATGAATGTTATATTTTTTGTGAGATACAGTTTTTAAGACGATGTTCTTGAATGGAATTGAAAATATATGAACACTTGAATCAAATTAAATGTGTTCAGGTATATTTTAAAAGTTGGCCTTGGTTACCTTGAAGTCGCATATCATATTAAAGCTTGATATCTCATCTTTATTTTGTACCAATTTTATCAAAGCTTACTGATGACTTATGGAGAGAATCGGCCGGAGACAAAAAACCGACCGAAAATAGTTTTTTTTTTTTAATCAGACAAAGCCTCTTGAAAGAATTTTTAGTATTCATTCGCATAGTTTTTGCTACTATACCTAACCTAAGGCTAAGAGGTTTGGTTTTTACAGAGTTTCAAAGCCAAATTTGTGTGATTTGACCCAAAAACAGTCAATTTTTTCGTCTCAATTTTCTCCAACTTCTGCCAAGGAGAGGTGCCTGTACGATTCTTTTAAAAATTGGCGCATAGTCTAACGACCATTTCTTTCTTACATAATTTTATTGTAGCTCCATTATTTCTAACAGTTTTTATACGTTAAGTGTAAAAAACTAGGGTTAATTTTAGCTCGAATTCAATACATTTCAATTCACACTGCTCCTAAAAATCTGCAATTGGTAAAATCTATTCAAAGTATGTCGAAATCGAGCTAAAATTAACCCTTAGTTTTTTGCATTTAAGGCATTCAAACAGTTAGAAATAATAAAGATAGGATAAAATGATGTAAGAAAGAAATTATCGTTAGACTATGCGCCAATTTTTTAAAGAATCGTACGAGCACCTCACCTTGGCAAAAGTTGGAGAAAATTGAGATGGAAAAATATATTGTTTTTGGGTCAAATCACAAAAATTTTACTTTGAGGTTCTGTAAAAACCGAACCTCTTATCGGATTTTAGTTCCGTTAGTTTTTTTTTAGGTAAATTTGTTGGCTGTAGTAACCATCTTATTTTGCTATTCTAGCTAGTCTAGCTTTTGAGATTTTGAAGTTTTAGTCGTACAAGAAAATTATTTTTTCAAAAATCTTCAAATGCCTGTGGCAGCTAAAGGGTTAAGCTAAGAGGGTATGTTCCATGCAACTTTTTCCTGGAAAATACATGAGGAATCACAGTCCGGTGCGTTTATGCGGCAGTTTCCGGACACCCTGTATATATGTAAATTAACAAAAACCTAGCCGAGTAAAACGCGTCCCAACAGACAGACAGACGGACATCGTCCAATCGACTCAGCTCTTCACGCTGATCATATATATACATATTTTATATGGTCGGAGATGCTTCCTTCAATGCGTTACAAACTTCATGACAAAGTTAATATACCCTTTTCGCTTAATAAGCGAAGAGTATAAAAATTAGTTTATGCGAGGTATCAAAATGAAGACCAATGGGACACTATGCGCTGCGCCCAATACCATACTACGCTGTGAATCACTAGTGATTTCAACGTTATCTATAAATCACCTGGCTTACGATTTCCGAATGTAGAAGGATTGTAAGTAAATGTTTTATCTAAAGTTTTTTTTTTAGTCATTAGATTATTTACAAGAGTAATGTGTATAAAAAAATCTGTTGAGTTTTCAACAAACCGAGACCATGGTCCTTTTGGAACTAGGTAAATAAACTATCACTTACTTGCAACGTTATGATTTCAGACGCACAAAAAAGAAACATTTTAAACACAATAACACTGAGCAAAAGTACATCAAAAATAAATAATTACTTCACTGCAATCGCGACCTATACACTTTTTAAACACTTTCGTTTTAAAAAAAAGTTTGTTTTTTCATCCGATTGTTGCGGACTTAGGTACGCAGTCTCAACGGACGGAAGAAATCACGAAAACTAAGCCCATCCAATATCCAAATAGTGGGTTTCAAATGAAAAGAAAAACAAGGGGGCTTCGCCCCCTGCTCGCTTCGCTCGCCAACCCCGGGGCCGAGGCTAATTTCGGGCGCGGCCGAAATTTGGATACCCTTCGCTTGGGCTAAAAGTTTTTTTCGGACGTACCTATGACTTGTATTTAATCCCCCTCCTCATTCTTTTTCTTCCGTTTTGACAAAAGTTTTGGGCTTGGTTGAAATAAGTGGACAAATAAAAATATTTACTCGGAAAATTTTATTGGGTTTACCGGGTTCAAAACGAATGGAATGGTACTGTGGGGTCATTCACAGTACGATTCCATTCGTTTTGAACTTTTTAGTTGCTTTGATAAAGACACATTAATTCAAGGTTTTGTGAAATTGGTGTAAAAAAATGTTTCATAACCCATTATTTGCGGGTATTGATCCAATGGGAATTATTTGATGAAAATTGGTGTAACATGTTCTCTTCGATCCTAGATTCAGAATTTGTAACTATTTTTTTCGTATGACCTCAGGGGTCCTTTCCAGGACATGTGTCAAAAACGACACACCCGCACTACAGCGACACAAAATTTGCAAGGGAAAATCTTATCTACTTTCTTGAGAAAAATGGTTTATATAATGAAAATAAATGGGAGTGAATATTTTATTATACAGTCTTGACTAGGTAGTCCGGATCTCCTTTAATCCGGATATCACGCTAATCCGGACCACTAAATGTTTCCCCTACGTATTCTATAGTCCGGATATCGGCACCAATTTTGACCCTATAGTCCGGATATTTATACCACGCTCTGTGGCTTACTTGGTTGAGTCTCATTCTACGATGCTAGTAATCTAGAGGTCCGGAGATCGAATCTCGGCGTGGTCCAAAAATTCCGTACATGTGCGGATAGGAAATTATAGTGCTTGCAGCATTATATACACTCCGAAATGATATGCAATGTAACGTTGACTCGAAATTGCCTGTAAACGGCTGAGTTAACGCACCATGGCCCCACATGGGACTATACGGATCCGGATATTTGAGATATTCAGGGTGAAATGGTAAATTTGGTCTCGTACTTTTTTACGGGACGGTTTGGCAAATGACATGATGCTTACTAATTTCAAAGAAATAATACATTTATCGGCTTTTGCTCCTCTTATTTATTTATTTGGACTGTTTTTCCTCAGAAAAAAAAAGTGATTGTGCTAATCCGTATGTTCCGATGGTCCGGATTACCCCTTGCAATAATTGATCCGGATTATCGAGTCAAGAGTCTACTTAATATACTTTATTTACGTCCGGGAGGTTAGTAGGTTATGCAAAAAAGCATTCATTCATTTGAAAAATCTTGTTTTCATATTGCCTATATTATTTCGAAAAAAACAGCCTCATTTTCCACATGGTTTGGAAACAATATATTTATTGTCTGCGATGCCTGCGATGGTTTACATTGGGAATCACTGGGAATAGGATATAGAATATATTAGCTGCCCGCATACTAAGATATAGCCTCCAAAAATAATGGAGTATTCAAACGTGAGAGGAGATGCTGAACTGCATCTCCCCGATCGGTTTTTCATGATACATACATCAAGTATAGAATCATTCACCTTTATGTTTTGCCATAATGATACGATTTACGGAATAATTTATTGCCGGAAAACATGTGGGTGTAGATACCAAAGATTCAAAAAGTACTCATCTGGTCAGGGACGTAGCCAGGATTTTGTTTCGGGAGGGGTCCAACGGAATTTTCAGACGCGCGACAAATTGATTGTTGAAAAAGTGGATACACTAAATATTAGACTGGTATGTTATGATGTTATGAAACGTTGAGAATAGCTGGAACCGCGTAACCTGACTTTTTAGTGTAATTATAACCATCATGAGTGAAAAGGATGTACCAGTGCCTCCTGCAGAACGCATCTTCTTCTTTTTTAGTCAAAGCAAATATAAAATCCGCGGAAACTTAGCTAAAAGTACTAGAGAAGTTCCAGAATGAGTGCCTCTCTAAAGCCCATGTGTATGAATGTTTTGAAAAGCCCGAAAAGTTGAGGGAAAGTTGCCACATGCGCGCCACCTAGTGTCACCGATGAAAACGTAAGCGCCGCCACCGTTGAAATACTCATTGTGGAAGACCGACGAAGTAGTGTACGCTACATGACTGGGGAGTTGGACATAAACGTAAGTAGTATTGGGAAAATATTCATGAGCGACTAGGCTACCGAAAATCTCAGGCAGATGAGTGCTAAAACCTCTGAATATTAAGTATAAATTCCTGCGCTCGGAAGTTTGTACACATCTTCTACAGCATTGAACGAATTGAGAAAGTTCCATTAAAAGTTTCAAAAGCTATGAAGAAGTAAAATTGTTTGTGCGAGAATGGATCCGTGAAAAGCCGCGAGATTTTTACGAAAAATATATCCAAAAGCTTGCCGGGAGTTGGCGAAAATGCATACAGTGGTGCAGGGGAGACTAATTAGAAAAACTAATTTTTACCATTTGTATCTTTAAACTTGTTTTGCTTCGTTAAAACTTGAGCGTTTGGTCATGAGAAACTATTACTTGCACATACTATAAAAGCAGGCGTATATATTCCGTTTTTCAATAAAAGTAATAGATGCAAACTCTCACTTCATTCTTTATCTACGGGCTTCATATACCTTTATATCTCTGCGATTAGCTTAGGCAAGCGAGAGCTTAGTTTCCGTTTAGTCCAACAATTGCCATGCGCAAAATATTTGGGAGCTTATCTTTCACTCGACCCAAAGGGCCGATAAATGCACGTAATTATTTTTGTTTTTATAAAAAAACACAAGTCATCACGTACCTTCACGATTGATATTAGTCAAAATTTTCAAAGGAATTGTTTCCTTGAAAAAAAAAAGCTCTGTTTAAAGACTATTTTATCGCATTCTCTATTTTAGTAGCAATGCTCAGAACCTGCGCAGCGGAAAGTTCGCATGAAAACACGTCCATACGCCCAATAAATAAAATCAGAGTGAATAATAATTTATTTTGAAGGGTTTGTACTAGAGAAGTGTGTATTGATATTCGGATTTATCTAGTTTTGAAAAGAAAACCTCACTTAAACCAATTTTTCATGTCGGATATTTTTTATGATGTTCAGTCCCACAGAATTTAGAGAAAAATATGTTACTACCTCAATATTTTGATATTTTATACTGTAATCACTAAAAATTCCGTTATAATTGAAAAAATTTCGGGAGGGGTCCGGACCCCATGGACCCCTCCCCTGGCTACGTGCCTGCATCTGGTTACTTGAATCGAATCGTTTCGATACCGAGTAAAGTAGAAAGAAAAGTATCGATACCATAATTCTTTGGTATCGAAACAGAAGTATCGACACTTTACTTGTATCGGAATGTCGTTAGAGTGCTTCTCATACATTGATTTCCAACTCAATTATGAAAATAACAAATCCCAGTTTCAAGAATCACATAATGTACTTGATGCAAATATAACGCTGTTAATGCGCGGATGTGTCGTTTTCGCAACATTTTTTGTAAATGCAACTTCTCAGTACTTTGCGTTACCCGCTTGAAATAATTTTTGACCAGTACAAAGAAAACAGTTCTAATTTACTTATCCAGGGGATATTTCATGAATTCTATTAGCATTTTCTGAAATTTAGCGATTTTGTTTGAGGATTTCAAAAATTTGCGAAACAGGTGTTTTTTTCGCTTTCGCAAATAGTCAAAAATGTTGTGATTGAAAATTTTATGGGTTTTTATATGTAAAGTGGACATTGATTTTTAGTTTAAAATAGCTGTCGATTCGTTGCGTGTCGTACAAGCACTACATTATTAGTTTCATTATATGTTTCGTTTTCGACACACCCGCAAATAATGGGTAAGAACCAATATGGGGGTTTGTTTTGTATGGCAGCCCCATGACCCCATGGTCCGATTTGACTCAATCTTACATACGTTTTGTGTCAATAATAGAAATACATTTATGTGAAATTTGGTTGAAATCAGTGCACAAATAAAAAAGTTTTTCTTAGAAGAACCTAATTTGGGGGGTTGGATTTGTATGGGAGCCCCATGACCTCATGGTCCGATTTCATCCATTCTTACATATGTTTTGTGTCAACAATCGAAATACATTTGTGTGAAATTTTCTTGAAATTGGTGCACAAATAAAAAAGTTTTTCTTAGAAGAACCTAATTTGGGGGGTTAAGTTTGTATGGCAGCCCCATGACCCCATTGTCCGATTTGATCCATTCTTGCATATATTTTGTGTTATCTATAGAAACACATTTGTGTGAAATTTGGTTGAAATTGGTACACAAATAAAAAAGTTTTTCTTAGAAGAACTCAAATTGGGGAGATAGGTTTGTATGGCAGCCCCATGACCCAGTGATCCAATTTGGGTGAATCAAACATACAAACAGCCTGCAACAATAAGAAGCACGTGTGCAAAATTTCAGCTTGCTAGCTTCAATACCCGCCGAGTAAAACGCGTCGCAACAGACAGACAGACAGACAGACAGACAGACAGACAGACGGACATGCTCCAATCGACTCCCCAAGTCACGCTGATCATATATGTATACTTTTTTATGGTCGGAGATGCTTCCTTTAATGCGTTACAAACTTCATGACAAAGTTAATATACCCTTTCACTCTATGAGCGAAGGGTATAAAAATAGCTATACATTGTAGTGAATAGCTGATGCGTGGGCATTCCTTCAGCTGGCCATCATGTGTTGCATTTCAACAGCGTGGTCTATCGATACAGAACGTCGAATTGTGATGATGTATCTAACTTTCAATGCGTCCTATCGATACATAATGCCGATTCGTGATTCATGAAGTAAAGCTTATTTGTCGCTATGTTCACGGTACATGAGGCCGATGCTGGCTGGGTACCCAGCCAGCATTTAACACATTTGTAATCATTATTTCATGCAACACGCGTAAGCACATATTGCTTATTCATTCATCACGTTTTCATACAAGCAGTATATGACGATGTCCCCCTATTTCATGTATATACGCATTTGCGCCTTATTACGGATAATCATTATAAAATCGTTATTCGTAAGCATTAGGTAATTGTTAAGTATCATATATATTCAATGCATCAAAGAATAATTAAAAAAAAAAGAGCACGGGCGATGGAGAGTCTCGAACTCATAACCCTATGCACCGAAGGTGCGCGCCCTAACCACTGCTCTAGCCAGACTATATGAATGATTATGTTTTATTCGTGAATCTAATCACCCCAGCAACAAAAATCACACTTGAGGAGAAAACCATTATATTTCCTATATGCATGATCCGTCGACATTCCTTCAGCTGACCATCATGTATCTAACTTTCAATGCGTCCTATCGATACATAATGCCGATTCGTGATTCATGAAGTAAAGCTTATTTGTGGCTATGTTCACGGTATATGACGCCGATGCTGGCTGGGTAAAAAGTGAAGCATTTTTTTGCCGGATGAAGAAAAGCAACTTTTTTTTATAAACCAAGCAAAAACTCTTCAAGTGCTTCTTCAATGCGGCTAATGACCTACATTGTTTATTGAGTGTGAAAATCTGAAATCTTTACAAATAGAAGCAAGACTGGATCCTATCAAATAGTTCAGTCGAAACGATTTTTTTTTCACGGGGTCAACAGAAATATAAAAAAAAGTGTGTGGTTCGATGAGTTAATTCGTTGGAGGTGATTTACATTCTCCGAAAGGAGTATTTTAGGAGGCTTGTAGTGAAATCAGGAGCTCGCCGCCAATGTAGGTTCAGAAGATCATTGATTGTTTCACGCGAAAGCTGCTCTAGGCTTCTGATAAAATTGAACATAGAGAGTCATACGGGACCATACCATCATGGAAGTGCCTTAGCAATTACGGTCTTACCGGCCGGTCCATCGGACTGTTTTGACATTCAACATTTTATTGACAGCATCTAATAGTTAAATGGGGACTTCTTCGTTCGATGCATGCCCTCACCTTTGGAAACACAACCCCGGGCCGCAACTCCAGCTGGTTGACATGGCTAACAACCTCCAGCCACCTGAAGTCCACCATCCGGATGAGGGTCCTTTAGCATATTAGTCAGCAATGAGACTTTGGCTGAGTGGTCATCAATCCACAAAATACTAGGGACTGTGCTGCTCGGGTCCGTTGTATCACAACTCACCAAAAATCCGTGTACCATGCCACATAGATATCTTGTGTCTCATGGACACATACTCCTTTGTCGGATACAAAATTGATCAGTGACATCTTTGTCCTTGTTCAAAGCCGCAATGCTATCTAGGTCACTTCTAGTCCAGCCAAATTACCCCCCACCAGTATCGGCCTTTCGGAATGAATTACTGAAGCAGAATTTTGCGTGAAGTATAAAAATTAAAAGGCGAAGTATCATAACATTTAGCGCCCTGGATTAAGGCGTCACCTAACTATAGAATCACTTAGAAAACAATTAATATTTTTTCATAATTATGTCAACTGCGCCTTGAGTCAGAGTCCACCTTTCATAGAATCTAAAATCAATAGAAAGCTTCAAAAATTTCCCGCCCGGGCAGCTGCCCAGGTTGCCCATATGGGAAATCCGGCCCTGTAGAGAAGTCGCCAAATGGCGTCACGTGCAGCCAAATGGCTGTTGTCATTGCATCCAAACTAGTCGCCATTTGGCTGTGCGTCCAGTTTTGATATTCCATATGGCAACTCAACCAACCGCTTATCAAATTCAAAGTGACAATTTTGCAATTTTTGTTCGTTCTTTTGTGTGAAATGGAATAATTCTTGAATGGCCGTCTAATAATTCAAACGTGCAGAGTCCAATTTTGATAATTAAATTAAAAAAAATCACCAAAATTCAATTTTGGTTATGTCATTTTCTGTCTCCATTTGGCTGCTATAGTGTGGATGCTAAGTAGCAGCCAAATGGCTGTTCGCGATGCCAGTTTTTGGACTCGCAGCCATTTGGCGACTAATCTAGATTGACCTTTAATTCAACTCTGTTTCTTGTTTCAGCTTTAAATTTGAGTGTGCTCTAATTTAAATCCTTCAATGTTAAGAACATTTGTATACTTAATATTAAATTCAATACAGCAATTTTGGCAAGACTCCTTTCAAACCAAATGTAGCCTCTGCAATAATGGCCGTGTAAATACTGCAAGCAAGATAAAATATTTTAGTCTTCAAAGACATAGAGCGCTTATATACCGCCTCTTAATTTAAACTATCTTAAAGCATTTTTGGAGATAGTACCTTTTCCATAGGGTGAATATACCGTCCTAGTCTAGTTCGCGTATTAACTTTCTTCTTCTTCTTTTTATTCGAATTGGTTGTGGAATGCGCAGATGTTTAGAAATGGTTTATCTGACATTTCGATTATTTGGACAATATTATGATTGGAATTTGTTAATCTCGCGTTTTTTCTAACCAGGAATTTCATATAAACTTTGTAGCGAAATGAAAATCGAAAACGATATCATTCCAGTAACAAGACGACTTCGCTCTTCCTGGATAAATTTCAGAGACAGTCGCTTGGCTAGGCATTATGGATTGGTAAGCACCTCGCCATCTGTTGCGAGCGGGACTAAATTTAGTTTCGATTACTTAGTGCACCCCGTATATGCCGTCCAAAAATAATTTAAATTTGTCTAAAACTTTTTATCTTTGCTCCGGTATATAAGCGGTCATATAGACCGCTTATACAGGGTGTCCGGAAACTGCCGCATAAACGCACCGGATTATGATTCCTCAGTTGATTTCCAGCAAAAAAGTTGTACTGAACATACCCCCTCAGCTTAACCCTTTAGCTGCCACAGGCATTTAAAGATTTAAAAAAAATTCATTTTCTTGCACGACTTAAAGCCTAATATCTCCAAAGCTAGACCAGCTACAATAGTGAAATAAAATGATTTTTACAGCCAACAAATTTACCTGTAAAATAAAACTAACCACCCTAAAATCGGATAAGAGGTTTGGTTTAACATAGCTTCAAAGTCAAATTTGTGTGATTTGACCTAAAAACAATCTTTTTTTCCATCTCAATTTTCTCCAACTTCTGCCAAGGTGAGGTGATTGTATGATTCTTTTAAAAATTGGCGCATAGTCTTACGATCATTTCTTTCTCACATCATTTTATTCTAGCTCCATTATTTCTAACAGTACCTTAAGTGCAGAAAACTAGGGTTAATTTTGGCTCGATTTCGACATACTTCGAATAGATTTTACCAATTGCAGATCTTTAGGGGCAGTGTGAATTGAATTGTATTGAATTCGAGCTAAAATTAACCCTAGTTTTCTACACATAACGTATAAAAACTTTTTTTTTTAAATGCCTGTGGCAGTTAAAGGGTTAAGCTGAGGGGGTATGTTCCGTACAACTTTTGCTGAGAAATCATAATCCGGTGCGTTTATGCGGCAGTTTCCGGACACCCTGTATACCGGAGCAAAGATAAAAAGTTTTAGACAAATTTAAATTTTTTTTGGGCGGCATATACGGGCTGCACTAACTAATCGAAACTAAATTTAGTCCCGCTCGCAACAGATGTCGAGGTGCTTACCAATCCATAATGCCTAGACAAGCGACTGTCTCGATATTTATCCAGGAAGAGCGAAATCGTCTTGTTACTATACAAGGCACGTTTTATTGTGTTTATCCCGTGCAGGTTTGGGTAGAACTTCATATAGTCCAGTACAATTGGTTCAAAATAGCCCCAAACCTAAACATCCAAAAAGAAAAGAAATTTTTGATGCCAAATTGTTGAAAACACTGCCTTATATACGCAGTAAAAAGTTACACTAATTTGCGCCATGGGTTAAGGGGGGAGGGGGTGGCAAAGGGGTGAAAATTCAGTTTCTTGCAAATGTCTGGAAAACTATGAGTCTGACCTTAAAATGTTCTGAGGACGAAACAAACTACATAAAATTACCTTTGCAATGATATCTAACAGTCTAGAGATTTTCGCAGAAAATTATACTCTAGACCCAAAAGTATTATAGTGAATTTACATTTTTTTAGTTTTACATTTTGCATTGTAACTCTCGATAAAATAGATTTAGGATCATAAGATCTTGTCCATATATTGTTAACAAAACTTGTTTGATTTGTACCGAAAATTGAAGTGCTCCGCCCATTGACGCCCCCCTCACACCTCCTAGCATTTTTCAAAAAGGCATGCCTGTAGCTCCATTTCAAATTAAGCTAGGCAGATCAAATTTGGTGGGGTGCCTAGTCTAAGCCCCATTATGCTCCTTACTAAAAATTATCAGCATCCGATCAAAACTAAGGGTACCCCCCATACAAAGTGACCCAAATTTCTAACAAATTTTACATTTTTTCACTTCTAAATTCTACCTAAAATAGAAAAAAAATGTTATCTCTTAGAACGTCCTTATAACAGTTAATTGTAGTCTTCTGAATGTATATCCGAAAGTTTGTAAAAGAGCGTGCCTTAGAAGTACGAAAAATCGAGTTTGAAGGTTGCTAGTACACGTTACTCGAAATATTCGCAAATAGTCTTAGAACTGGTATCACTGACCTTCAAACCCAATTTTTTAATACTTGTAGCGTACGCCTTGGTACAACCTTTTGAATATACATTCACAAGACTACAATTAACTGTTATAATGACGTTCTAAGAGATAAATTTTTTTCTTGTATTTTACATAGAATTTAGAAGTTAAAAAACGTGAAATTTCTTAGAATTTTCGTTCACTTCGTATGGGGGGTACCCTTAGTTTTGATCCGATGGTATTAATTTTTGGTGGGGAGGATAATGAAGCTTAGAATAGGCATGCCACCAAATTTGATCAGCCTGGCTCAATTTACAAAGAAGCTACAGGCATGCCTTTTTGAAAAATGTTAGGAAGAGTGAGGGGGGCGTTAATGATCGGAGCACTCCAATTTTTGGTACAAATCAAATACATTTTGTTATCAATATATGGACAAGATCTTATGACGGTAGGTATGAGAAAATCTCTAGACTGTTATATATCATATTAAAGGTAATTTTATGTAGTTTGTTACGTCCTTAGGACATTTTAAGGTCAGACTCATAGTTTTCCAGATATTTTCAAGAAACTGAATTTTCACCCCTTTGCTACCCCCTCCCCCCTTAACCCATGGCGCAAATTATTGTAACTTTTTACTGCGTATATTAGGCAGTGTATTCAACAATTTGGCATCAAAAATTCCTTTTTCTTTTGGATGTTTGGGTTTTGAGCTATCTGTACTAGACTAATATAAAACAAGGGGGCTTCGCCCCCTGCTCGCTTCGCTCGCCAACCCCGGGGCCGAGGCTAATTTCGGGCGCGGCCGAAATTTGGATACCCTTCGCTTGGGCTAAAAGTTTTTTTCGGACGTACCTATGACTTGTATTTAATCCCCCTCCTCATTCTTTTTCTTCCGTTTTGACAAAAGTTTTGGGCTTGGTTGAAATAAGTGGACAAATAAAAATATTTACTCGGAAAATTTTATTGGGTTTACCGGGTTCAAAACGAATGGAATGGTACTGGTTTTGTGAAATTGGTGTAAAAAAATGTTTCATAACCCATTATTTGCGGGTATTGATCCAATGGGAATTATTTGATGAAAATTGGTGTAACATGTTCTCTTCGATCCTAGATTCAGAATTTGTAACTATTTTTTTCGTATGACCTCAGGGGTCCTTTCCAGGACATGTGTCAAAAACGACACACCCGCACTACAGCGACACAAAATTTGCAAGGGAAAATCTTATCTACTTTCTTGAGAAAAATGGTTTATATAATGAAAATAAATGGGAGTGAATATTTTATTATACAGTCTTGACTAGGTAGTCCGGATCTCCTTTAATCCGGATATCACGCTAATCCGGACCACTAAATGTTTCCCCTACGTATTCTATAGTCCGGATATCGGCACCAATTTTGACCCTATAGTCCGGATATTTATACCACGCTCTGTGGCTTACTTGGTTGAGTCTCATTCTACGATGCTAGTAATCTAGAGGTCCGGAGATCGAATCTCGGCGTGGTCCAAAAATTCCGTACATGTGCGGATAGGAAATTATAGTGCTTGCAGCATTATATACACTCCGAAATGATATGCAATGTAACGTTGACTCGAAATTGCCTGTAAACGGCTGAGTTAACGCACCATGGCCCCACATGGGACTATACGGATC
The DNA here is from genome assembly GCA_949715475.1 of Microchrysa polita. Classification (NCBI taxonomy): domain Eukaryota; kingdom Metazoa; phylum Arthropoda; class Insecta; order Diptera; family Stratiomyidae; genus Microchrysa; species Microchrysa polita. The sequence continues at coordinate 68,250,508 of OX454415.1, read as the reverse complement.
CGGATATTTGAGATATTCAGGGTGAAATGGTAAATTTGGTCTCGTACTTTTTTACGGGACGGTTTGGCAAATGACATGATGCTTACTAATTTCAAAGAAATAATACATTTATCGGCTTTTGCTCCTCTTATTTATTTATTTGGACTGTTTTTCCTCAGAAAAAAAAAGTGATTGTGCTAATCCGTATGTTCCGATGGTCCGGATTACCCCTTGCAATAATTGATCCGGATTATCGAGTCAAGAGTCTACTTAATATACTTTATTTACGTCCGGGAGGTTAGTAGGTTATGCAAAAAAGCATTCATTCATTTGAAAAATCTTGTTTTCATATTGCCTATATTATTTCGAAAAAAACAGCCTCATTTTCCACATTGTTTGGAAACAATATATTTATTGTCTGCGATGCCTGCGATGGTTTACATTGGGAATCACTGGGAATAGGATATAGAATATATTAGCTGCCCGCATACTAAGATATAGCCTCCAAAAATAATGGAGTATTCAAACGTGAGAGGAGATGCTGAACTGCATCTCCCCGATCGGTTTTTCATGATACATACATCAAGTATAGAATCATTCACCTTTATGTTTTGCCATAATGATACGATTTACGGAATAATTTATTGCCGGAAAACATGTGGGTGTAGATACCAAAGATTCAAAAAGTACTCATCTGGTCAGGGACGTAGCCAGGATTTTGTTTCGGGAGGGGTCCAACGGAATTTTCAGACGCGCGACAAATTGATTGTTGAAAAAGTGGATACACTAAATATTAGACTGGTATGTTATGATGTTATGAAACGTTGAGAATAGCTGGAACCGCGTAACCTGACTTTTTAGTGTAATTATAACCATCATGAGTGAAAAGGATGTACCAGTGCCTCCTGCAGAACGCATCTTCTTCTTTTTTAGTCAAAGCAAATATAAAATCCGCGGAAACTTAGCTAAAAGTACTAGAGAAGTTCCAGAATGAGTGCCTCTCTAAAGCCCATGTGTATGAATGTTTTGAAAAGCCCGAAAAGTTGAGGGAAAGTTGCCACATGCGCGCCACCTAGTGTCACCGATGAAAACGTAAGCGCCGCCACCGTTGAAATACTCATTGTGGAAGACCGACGAAGTAGTGTACGCTACATGACTGGGGAGTTGGACATAAACGTAAGTAGTATTGGGAAAATATTCATGAGCGACTAGGCTACCGAAAATCTCAGGCAGATGAGTGCTAAAACCTCTGAATATTAAGTATAAATTCTTGCGCTCGGAAGTTTGTACACATCTTCTACAGCATTGAACGAATTGAGAAAGTTCCATTAAAAGTTTCAAAAGCTATGAAGAAGTAAAATTGTTTGTGCGAGAATGGATCCGTGAAAAGCCGCGAGATTTTTACGAAAAATATATCCAAAAGCTTGCCGGGAGTTGGCGAAAATGCATACAGTGGTGCAGGGGAGACTAATTAGAAAAACTAATTTTTACCATTTGTATCTTTAAACTTGTTTTGCTTCGTTAAAACTTGAGCGTTTGGTCATGAGAAACTATTACTTGCACATACTATAAAAGCAGGCGTATATATTCCGTTTTTCAATAAAAGTAATAGATGCAAACTCTCACTTCATTCTTTATCTACGGGCTTCATATACCTTTATATCTCTGCGATTAGCTTAGGCAAGCGAGAGCTTAGTTTCCGTTTAGTCCAACAATTGCCATGCGCAAAATATTTGGGAGCTTATCTTTCACTCGACCCAAAGGGCCGATAAATGCACGTAATTATTTTTGTTTTTATAAAAAAACACAAGTCATCACGTACCTTCACGATTGATATTAGTCAAAATTTTCAAAGGAATTGTTTCCTTGAAAAAAAAAAGCTCTGTTTAAAGACTATTTTATCGCATTCTCTATTTTAGTAGCAATGCTCAGAACCTGCGCAGCGGAAAGTTCGCATGAAAACACGTCCATACGCCCAATAAATAAAATCAGAGTGAATAATAATTTATTTTGAAGGGTTTGTACTAGAGAAGTGTGTATTGATATTCGGATTTATCTAGTTTTGAAAAGAAAACCTCACTTAAACCAATTTTTCATGTCGGATATTTTTTATGATGTTCAGTCCCACAGAATTTAGAGAAAAATATGTTACTACCTGAATATTTTGATATTTTATACTGTAATCACTAAAAATTCCGTTATAATTGAAAAAATTTCGGGAGGGGTCCGGACCCCATGGACCCCTCCCCTGGCTACGTGCCTGCATCTGGTTACTTGAATCGAATCGTTTCGATACCGAGTAAAGTAGAAAGAAAAGTATCGATACCATAATTCTTTGGTATCGAAACAGAAGTATCGACACTTTACTTGTATCGGAATGTCGTTAGAGTGCTTCTCATACATTGATTTCCAACTCAATTATGAAAATAACAAATCCCAGTTTCAAGAATCACATAATGTACTTGATGCAAATATAACGCTGTTAATGCGCGGATGTGTCGTTTTCGCAACATTTTTTGTAAATGCAACTTCTCAGTACTTTGCGTTACCCGCTTGAAATAATTTTTGACCAGTACAAAGAAAACAGTTCTAATTTACTTATCCAGGGGATATTTCATGAATTCTATTAGCATTTTCTGAAATTTAGCGATTTTGTTTGAGGATTTCAAAAATTTGCGAAACAGGTGTTTTTTTCGCTTTCGCAAATAGTCAAAAATGTTGTGATTGAAAATTTTATGGGTTTTTATATGTAAAGTGGACATTGATTTTTAGTTTAAAATAGCTGTCGATTCGTTGCGTGTCGTACAAGCACTACATTATTAGTTTCATTATATGTTTCGTTTTCGACACACCCGCAAATAATGGGTAAGAACCAATATGGGGGTTTGTTTTGTATGGCAGCCCCATGACCCCATGGTCCGATTTGACTCAATCTTACATACGTTTTGTGTCAATAATAGAAATACATTTATGTGAAATTTGGTTGAAATCAGTGCACAAATAAAAAAGTTTTTCTTAGAAGAACCTAATTTGGGGGGTTGGATTTGTATGGGAGCCCCATGACCTCATGGTCCGATTTCATCCATTCTTACATATGTTTTGTGTCAACAATCGAAATACATTTGTGTGAAATTTTCTTGAAATTGGTGCACAAATAAAAAAGTTTTTCTTAGAAGAACCTAATTTGGGGGGTTAAGTTTGTATGGCAGCCCCATGACCCCATTGTCCGATTTGATCCATTCTTGCATATATTTTGTGTTATCTATAGAAACACATTTGTGTGAAATTTGGTTGAAATTGGTACACAAATAAAAAAGTTTTTCTTAGAAGAACTCAAATTGGGGAGATAGGTTTGTATGGCAGCCCCATGACCCAGTGATCCAATTTGGGTGAATCAAACATACAAACAGCCTGCAACAATAAGAAGCACGTGTGCAAAATTTCAGCTTGCTAGCTTCAATACCCGCCGAGTAAAACGCGTCGCAACAGACAGACAGACAGACAGACAGACAGACAGACGGACATGCTCCAATCGACTCCCCAAGTCACGCTGATCATATATGTATACTTTTTTATGGTCGGAGATGCTTCCTTTAATGCGTTACAAACTTCATGACAAAGTTAATATACCCTTTCACTCTATGAGCGAAGGGTATAAAAATACCGGCGTACAGAGGGCTGCGCCCGCAATACGATGGTTTTTTAGAATTTTGATGCATAGTGAATATTTTTTGTACATATATTTTATAAGCAATAGATAAGAATTGTGCACAGCATTAATAGAATTACTATTACCCAGTTTGATTTACTATTTACCCAGTTTGTATAAAAGTAGGTACTCCAAGGCAAATCTACAGGCATTTTTCGATTTATGATTTCTGATGGCCTTTGAGCAAAAAGAAACTCAGGCAAACGTAAGGCCGGCTTGGCTTTATATATAAACTGAATTATTGGCTGTAAAACTACTGTTACTCTTTTTTTAATCAAGGAAAAGCAACTTATATGAAATGATTCCATTGTGTCCCCTGACATAAGAGCCCATGCAAGCTTTCCTATGAGTATTGAACAAGTATACTTTTGCAGCTATTCAGGGACACCCTGTTAACTTGGTCCTACAAACTTCAAAAATATTTGTGGCAACACTATTGCCATTCTATGCATATCCACCAAATTTCATGTTCATTGTTTCATCAAGTTAAAAGATATGCATTGAAGAAATGCATTGAAGAAATGCTTAAGAGGCTTCGCTTGCATTGTGAAAGGCCCTTACTAAATACTAACTTGGCTATATTTCCGGTTTGGATACAGATATTCGAATGAAAATTCCAAGACATATTCCCTATGTAATTTTCTAAACATCCCTGGCAGAATTTTTATATTTGGAAACCTAAAAGGGGCTACACACGATCAAATTCAAATTTTACAAATTTACTGTTATTTACTTTTCCTTAGCAAAAGTCAACAGTCTTAATATTTAACGTATATAAGGCCATACTGACCAATCTTTGTGCAAAGTTTCATATCGATCCCTATAACGGTTTAGAAAAACGGAGGTCGAAAAGGAAGTTTAACTTTGAACGCCAATAACTTTTTTACCGTTACTCGAAACTGGAAAATTTTACCTGATGTGAGATGTACTCGTTTAGTTCTTTGATTTAAATACCCATATGCCAATCTCCGATAAAAACTAAAAAAGTCTACTTTTTCAAACGTTCGGGACACCCTGTTATCTTCTTCCTACCAACTTCTAAGGTATATGTGCCAAAGACTGTAACCATTCTACACATTCCTACCAAATTTCATGACAATCGGTTGAGCCGTTCGCGAGTTATTTAGTGAACAGACGGACGGACAGACGGACAGGCGGACAGACGGACGGACAGACAAAATCGATTTCATAAGGGTTTTTTGAAAAAAAAATTTCTAAAAAACCCTAAAAATGACACTTACCAAGGTAAAGTTCACGCGTGCAACTACCCTACACGGGATAGAGCTTAGATTAATCAAATGAAGATGGCGGACGCATAGGGGAAATATGAGGAAATTTGTTTTTTTGATGTTTTGATGTTTTTTGATGTGAGAGTTTTTCTCATCACGAGAAAAGATTTTGCAAAGAAATAATCATCTTTTGTGATAAAATCCACCACATCTAAAAAATAAGCCGAAAAAGGTGAGTCAAAGATGCGCAAAAACTGTCAAATGTCAGCTGTTTGGTCTTAACCGGGATGTTACCCGCGATCGTTTTTTTCGAGTCAGATTTACACGCGATACGAAAAAAACGTCGCTACTATATCGTTTCCGATTTTCGTTTCGCCACAAAGTTTATATGAAATTCCTGGTTAGAAAAAACGCGAAATTAACAAATTCCAATCATAATATTAGGCACGTTTTATTGTCTTTATCCCGTGCCGGTTTGGGTAGAACTTCATATAAAAAAAATGACACTTACCCAGGTAAAGTTTACGCGTGCAACCACCGCCGTCTATATATTAAGGCCGCAATGTAGACTCGTAAACGTCAAATCCGCAGATTGAATTGCATTGCATTGTTGTTGCCTCTCATGACATTGTTGTTGTTTGCCCGTGTCCGACGAACAATTTAATACGGATCCATGACGTCATTGTACAGCTGAGTTGCGGCTATGATATATCTAGATGGCGTTGGTGCAACTACCCTACACGGGATAGAGCTCAAATGTAGATGGCGGACGCATAGGGAAAATTTGAGGGAATTGGTTTCTTCAAACCAAATGTGAGAGGTTTTCTCATCACGAGAAAAGATTTTGCAAAGAAATAATCATCTTTTGTTATAAAATTCACCACATCTAAAAAATAAGCCGACAAAGGTGAGTCAAAGATGTGCAAAACTTGTCAAATGTCAGCTGTTTGGTCTTAACCGGGATGTTACCCGCGATCGTTTTTTTCGAGTCAGATTTACCCGCGATGCGAAAAAAACGTCGCTATTGTCCAAATAATCGAAATGTCAGATAAACCATTTCTAAACATCTGCACATTCCACAACCAATTCGAATAAAAAGAAGAAGAAGAAAGTTAATACGCGAACTAGACTAGGACGGTATATTCACCCTATGGAAAAGGTACTATCTCCAAAAATGCTTTAAGATAGTTAAAATTAAGAGCCGGTATATAAGCGCTCTAGAGACCGTACTAACTAGTTTGAACTAAGTTTATTAACGCATCGCTCCCAAACTATTTTGTTCAAATTTAACAGTTCCTGACTGGTAGGTAGATTGGAATTTGGTCCGAAAGCTTAGAAAAGGTACTATCACCGAAAATGTTTTAAGATAGCTCACTGCCATCTAGATAGACAGGCCGGATTATCAGCTGATCTGTCAGTGGTCATGCAACACTAGTAGTGCCATGGTTGGTCATGGTCCGCGCTTAGTACTGCCAAAGTACCGCTCAGTACAATCCACAAATTGTCCACAATCCAAATATCAGTGGCTGTCAGCCTGTCATTTCGTGTGACTTGCTATGATATACACATGCCAGATGACTCGAATTAGTGCGTTGATTTTTGAGATAAATATGGTAAGTACGATGTTGATGTATACTATTTTACCACTAGCACATCAAAAACACATTAAAGCAAACCATAACCTTTGTTTCGTAATAAACGCTCGGCGTATTTAAACTTTTGGCTTCAGAAGCACTGGAGGTTGTGGGCTTTACAAATGTCAACTGTCACTGGTCACGAACGCACTTTGTCCACTTGTAGACGAACAAATTTCTGCATTTCGGCCTGTCTATCTAGATGGCAGTGGATAGCTTATTTGCAGAAGGATTTAAAGAATCATTTGGAAAGGGTGGGGCGGAAAACAAACTGCGGCTACAGTTACAGCAAATAGCTCAGCCAAGCAAAGCATTTTTTTTTGTGAAAACCTGCTGAAAGAGGAACAATAAATTTAGCATTTGTTTTGACTTGTAAAATTGTATATATCTTCTTGTCTACAAAGAATATATACGTCGAATTGTTGTTTTTCGCAGTCGTGCTGTTTTTGTGGTTCAAGAAATTTTTCATGTGAGTTTTGGGTCCCTAAATCTCGTGGGCCCCCCGCCACGCGGGCTCTGCGGGCCCTTATGCACCGTCTCTGCATTTTGGAGTGTATACATATGTATAATGTTGCAAGCACTATATAGACCAACAGTTTGATTAGTGGAATAGCGGTAAATTATTGACCTCTGAGGTGAACGAAAAGACATCAGTCGACTTATGTGAAGTTAGCCCACACAAATTCTCAAATTACGCTCGTAACCGTTTGTTCGCCGGCGGCTACGTTTGTTCGTGAATGTTCGCCAACTATTTTCGTTTGTTCGTCTCTAATTGTTTAATAATAGCAACTTTAAAATTCTGTGTGTGAACTTAGCCCGCCATCTATAAATATGGTCGGATAGGTATAAATTTGGTATGAATCGAAAGCCAGACATTTTTTCGTTGTTTTGGGCGTTTGTTCGTCCTGGGAACGCAGAAGTAATTAAGGAAAAACAGAAGCCGAGGCACAAGTTATTTTTTATATTCCAATTCAACTGGTTTGAATATTCCAATTCAACTGCTTTGAATTTAATGAATAAAGCAATGGTTTGTGTCTCGTCTTCTGTTTTTCCTTAATTACTCCTGAATCCTCGCTTTTCTAGGACGAACAAACGCAGAAAACAACGAACAAACGTCTGGCTTTGGATTGATACCAAATTTATGCCAATCCAACCATATTTATAGATGGTGGGATGCTATTATTAAATAATTAAGGACGAACAAACGAAAATAATTGACGAACATTCACGAACAAACGTAGCCGCCGGCGAACAAACGGTTACGATCGTAATTCGAGAATGTGTGCGGGCTAACTTCACATAAGTGAGCAAGAATCGTAAACAGTTGCGCAACATGATCGAATACTGTTTATGAACTGCTCCGCAGCAAGGTCAATTCAATTGTTTAGTTATTACTTGACAGTTCTAAAATCATAGAAACTATCAAAACAAGTGCGACACTTGAATAGAATATTTTTGCAAGTACTTTTAGAAAATTTTTGCAAGTACGAACATTAAGCTGTTTGGACAATTACCTATAGCCTAAAGCGGAGCGGAATATACCGCTTATAATAAAACTAAAATGGACCGTGAGAAAGATTTGACTGAAGTACTAAATGTTAGTCAAACTGTACGAAAAATTGGAAGAAACGACCATGTCATAAGACATTTTTCTTGCAGATGACTCGAATTATAGGAAAAATATAAAAGATCGGACAAAACTTGCGATAAACTTCGGGGAGAATGTGCGTGAGCCTGTGTCCAATATTGAGGTAAAAAAAGCCTTTCAATCCAGAATAAAAGCGGTTCAACCGGTTATTTGGAAAACACTACATGTAAGGAGACTCAAAAAAAAAATGCGAAGATCACAGCCCAAGTAACAATTTCAGCCCTATAATACTTCGTAAAATACTCTCTTCTAACAATAATAGGGGCACTTTACAGGGTATAACCACTGAATAACAGTCCAATAATGGCATTTGGCGCCGTTTTTTGATCCAATTGAACCTTATTGTAGCACTGAATTACACTTTGAAAAAGACATACATCATAATTATGTGTTATGTCATCATTTTCTGTCATTTTCTCGCGTTTGCAAAAAAAAAGAAAAAAAATTCCCGCAGCCAGCGTCGAACCAGCGACTGTCGTACGCAAGTCCGACGCCTTAACCACTCGGCCAACCTCACATATAGTCAGCATTGCTCGTAAACACTACAAGTGGTTCGTTGCTTCTATCGAAATGCTCAACACTTCTCCTCAATGCACCTTCTTCTTTATATGTCAATCAGTTGAAGCTAATTAAATTCACACGTTCATCAATAAAATGCAGCCAGTTTCTAGGCTGAAAATATCTTAATTGATTCATAGGTTAAGAATGAGTGAGGAAATGTTGGTTTCATGCAATATTTCAATGAATTCAATTCAAGAAACGTGGTGTTCCAGAGCACTTCATAAGTGTCAATTCTTTAAAAAATCGCAAAGTTCATCCTTCTATAAAACTACGCTGAGCAATTTATTGGATGATCACACGAATGTCACAATATAAAAATGAAATCGACAGTGCTATAGAGGATTATATGCATGTGTGTGTGTTGATTTCAGTCATGTGTGTTTATGTCAGTCAATAAAGACTACAAAGAAGTATTTAATGGAGCATCTTTTTAGGTTAACGTTTAGAGAAGTATTTTCGAAGTCTTATTGGATGTAGTCATGAATTGATTATATAAGAACTTCTTAAGCTTTCCGAAAAGTGTTTTAAAGAGTTTTTATCGGATCAAAATACTTATATAAGCGATGTCACACGATAAACTGATTTTGTGTTACTATATGAATGTTACAGGATGAAGTGCTTCTTTAAAGCATACGAATTGTTACTTGGAAGCTGACCGGAAAGAAATACGCTTGATCTTTTGTCGCTAGCATATGTGTGACGTGGAAACGTGAAGCGAGACTGTTTGTATTTTTAGATGGCAAAGAATATTTTAACGAAACCGAGGCTAATTTTGGGAGAGGCTTATACGCCCATTCTTTTCCTTCCGTATTCATAAAAGTTCCGTTGCGTCGACAAAATAATATTTGTGCGGGGTTTGGTTGGAAAAAGTGGGCAAATAAATAAATTCTCATAAATCATAAATGTACATATGTATACTTATTTTTATCCCCACGATCTAGAAGACAATTGGATAGTTTCCATATAGTCCACAGTCCAAGCAGGGGGTATTTTGAAATATGGAGCATTTATGGAGTTTTTTAGCTCCATTCTGAACGTCAATGCTCGCAGAGTGCTATATATAAAGCCATACTTTAAAAGGCTAGCTCGAAGCATCTGATAATTAAAAATCCAGTATTTCGATGCGAGAGAATTAATTCAGACTATAATAGAGTGCATTGTTGACTATTTCGTTCAAATACTATAGAAACAACGTAATGACTATTTTTCCAAGAGAATTTATGTAGTAATTTTACTCAAAATTGAGTCAATCCATTATTGAAGCCAGTTGAAGTTCACGTCTGCGATGCTGGAACTACCACTTTCAAAAATCAAGGTGGGACATATCCCATAATTATGTGCTAATTATGTGCTAATTTCGTCCCCCTTTAACAAATTTTGTGCTCGTCCCCCCTCTCTAGAATTAAGGTTTATAATTGGTTGTGCTAGCATCACGTGATGCTAGCACAACCATTAAGTAAATATAATCCAATCGAAACGAAACCCATCGCATAATTATTTGCTAATTACTAATTATGTGCTAATTATGTGCTCTCCACTTTTCCAATAAAAAAGCTGTGTGCTCCTCCCCCTTCCCCAGAATCAAGGACATTCTTTGGTTGTGCTAGCATCACACCATGCCCAAGTAACAATTCGTATGCTTTAAAGAAGCACTTCATCCCGTAGCAATCATATAGTAACACCAAATCCGTTTATCGTGTGACATCGCTTATAGAAGTTTTTTGATCCGATGAAAACTCATTAAAACACTTTTCGAAAAGTTTATAAAGTTCTTATATAATCAATTCACGACTACATCCAATAAGACTTCGATAACACTTCTCTAAACGTTAACCTAAAAAGATGCTCCATTAAATACTTCTTTGTAGTCTTTATTGAATTACATTTACACACATGCAATAGCCTGACTTGAAATTAACACACACATGCATATAATCTTCTATAGCACAGTCGGTTTCATTTTTACAGTGTGACATTCGTGTGGTCATCCAATAAATTGTTCACCGTAGTTTTATAGAAATATGGACTTTGTGATTTGTTTTAAGAATTGACATTTATGAAGTGCTCTGGAATACCACGTTTCTTGAATTGAATTCATTGAAATATTGCATGAAACCAACATTTCCTCACTCCTTGTTAACTTATGAATCAATTAAGATATTCTCACCAGCGCAGAAAATGTCTGCATTTTATTGATGAATGTGTGGTTTTATTCAACTTTAACTGATTGACATATAAAGAAGAAGATGCATTGCAGAAGGGTCGATAAAGAAGTGTTGAGCACTTGTAGTGTTTACGAGCAATGTTAACTATATGTGAGGTTGGCCGAGTGGTTAGGGCGTCGGACTGGCGTACGACACTCGCTGGTTCGACACTGGCTGCGGGATTTTTTTTTCTTTTTGCAAACGGGAGAAAATGATGACATAACACATGATGTATGTCTTTTTCAAGCGTAATTCAGTGCTACAATAAGGTTCCATTGGAGCAAAAAACGGCGCCAAATGCCATTATTGGACTATTATTCAGCGTTTATTCCCCGTAAAGTGCCCCTATTATCGTTAGAAGAAAATATTCTACGAAGTATTATAGGGATGAAATTGTTACTTGGGTGGAAAAACCAAAATCTGAAATTCCACCCGATCGGAATGAGACCAATTGCATAATTATGTGCTAATTATGTGCTCTCCACTTTTCCAATAAACAAATTTTGTGCTCCTCCCAAGCCCAAAATTTTTTAACATCATAATTTTCCTAGGAGTTGAAATTTCCGGTCGCAGAAATATTGTTAGCAAATTTTAGAGCCTGGCTTGTGGTTGGATTGGTGCACAGGGTCATGGATTCCGGACTCACCGTGAAGGAAATCATTTTATGGTGTTTTTCGAACTCACGACCTACGTGACGGACTATGATGTCGCTCAAATTGTAAACAAGTATCCATTTATGGGGATAAATAACAATCCTGGGCGTGCTGTTGATCTCAACACCTCAACAAAACAGCAGTTTAGATCTTGGAAATTGGATGTCACTCACACATCTGCGGCCCTAGTTAACTGGTGGACTGCCACGCATAAATGCATATATCTTTTTTTGCTAATTTTAGAGTCAAATTTTTAAAATGGAGATGAGAATGATTTTCTTCTGCATTCTGATTACATTCAACTGGCCTACCTTTTAGAGCGTAGTTTGTCTATTTTCAGTGCATTTTTTGTATCTCGGACTGCATATTCCAATTGCGAAATCAGTTTGTTTCGTCTGTCACTTTTATCTTAGCAAAGTAGCATCGTCAGAATATTTATAAATACTTTATTGATTGAAATATGGTTAACGGTTTTAATAAGATTTCCACTAAATTTCTCAAAGTATTAACAGTGGCTAAATTTTATTGCTGGTATGATTCAGCTAGAAAATAAATTTGGATTTAATAACTTGAAAGACCCGCTCTGTGACTCATTTGGTTGAGTCGCACTCTACGATGCTAGTAATCTAGAGGTCCGGAGATCGCATCTCGGCGTGGTCCAAAATTTCCGTACATGTACAAGGGGCTATACGGTACTGAGAAGAAAAAGAAGAACTTGAAAGACACTGAAATATGAGACCCGTTCTTTACAAGGTCCTTAACTCTGGAAGGTCATGCTTATTTTTAGTACGGAAAGGTCATGCTTCGTCGATTCGACGACGCTCAACTTCGACGCCTCATACAAATCAACATTTCTCAAAATATTTATAAAATTTGACAGATTTTCAACCGATAGTTTATTTAGAATGGAAAAACATCGATTTTGAGTAATTTTGTAAGGAAAATGATTTACAAATCAAATTTTCTTAATTCAATATTATTTGGCCTGAAATATATAACATTAAATTTAAAAATGAGATAAATAAAAACTAAACGTTGATGTAATTAAAAAAATGTGCTCGAATCATAAAACACGTATTCTAAACGTACTAGGAAATTGGATTTAATGAATGAGGAGCTCATGTATATACAAGAGGCACAGCGATCCATTTTGGGGTTTTTCAATTAAAAAAAAAAAGTTGAAAAAGTACAAAATGGGTTAATGAAGTTAGGTATTTACATATTTTGGAAGAATCAGTTGCATTTGTTTGTTTTAGTTTTGAACCCCTAATTTAGGATGTCACGAGCCGTGACTGTCCTGTATCTTTATAGAAGTCAGGTAAGAATTTAGTTGGGAAATAATAATATCAGATTCCCACTTGAGGAATAGACTGCGTTCTAAGGCACATGTATCATTAATTAAGAAAAAGCAATAATTCTAATAAGCATTTTCGTTTTGAACCACCAATATCAATATTTTTATGTGGAAATGCAATTCAAGGATTATGTTTATGCTTTCGGCTTTATTAGACTTCCGTTTATTGGTATTTACGTGTGCAGAAAAATTTATTGATTTTTATTAATATTATACGCCAGTAAAACTTTACAAAAAAAAGGCCTAACCTCGGAATAAATGGAATACTATCGTTCTTTCGCTTATCTGTTTTAGAGTATTACTGGCTACATAAATCTAGATTTGCACCCCTAGGCACCCTGTGCTAATTTTTTGGCGAGCGAAAAAGAGTCATTTTTTCCTCTTTTTTACATTTTCAACAATATTTTTTCAAATAATTGTATTGGATAAAAACTGTTTTTGGCATTTTGAAAGTAGACAGAATTTCCAATCCAATGATATCCTAACCAATTTTATAGGTCAAATATTGACGGAATTACAGGTTTTTAAAAATAGGGTATTTTTCACCAAAAAATTGCGAATTTCAAGTAAATGTCGTTTTGGCAAGCTTAGAATTCGCCTTTTTTTGTGGAAAATACCCTATCTTTGAAAACCTGTATCTCCGTCAATATTTGACCTACTAAAGTGGTTCGGATATCGTTGGATTGGATTGTCTACTTTCAACATGCCGATCATCGTTTTTTTCCAAGATAATTTTTTTAAAAAACTATTGTTGGATATGTAAAAAAAGAGCAAAAAATGGCTCTTTTTCGCTCGCCAAAAAATTAGCACAGGGTCCCCAGGGTTGCAAATCTGGATTTATATACCCAGTAATACTCCAAAACAGATAGGCGAAAGAACGGTAGTATTCCATTTATTCCGAGGTTAATGTCGATTTTGACTGGCCTATTATTACATTTAAGAACTAAAAGAGTTCGTCTTTTCTCGCTCAATTGAGTTCACAAAAAGTTCTTACAAAATATGTAGAAAACTTAGCAAACGTATTTGTAAAATTATTAACTTAATGAACGTTAAAATATTGTTGGTTCAAGAACGAAGCCGTGGTACCTACATAGTGAGATTGCCTGTTTTACTTTTTGGATGATTATAAAACTGACAAAGTATTTGGTTGTTTGATTTCACAATTGAAAAATGAAGACTAGTATTGCAGGATTCGCTCCTGCTTACACAAAACACCTCCCTTTGATCAAAGCCATGGCCTACCTTAAGACGAATCATGAAAAAATGTCAATGGAAAGAGGCATTCTTTTCAGTGCGGTTTATGCAATTAATGACAGGGGAAAATGAACATGAAGTGAAGACAAAAGTTGAAAAAATGTGCACATAGCCATTGATTTAAATTTGTAATTCTTTGCAGATTGTAATTACGAGTAAAAGCTATGGACAAGAAAGTGAGGACAGGCTAACAGGAAAGAGAAAAGATGCGATTGAGTCCGATCCAAAAAAGCAGTCGCGAATTATGGATTATTCCTTTCAATTAATAAAAAAATTGAAAATTTAAGTTTAGAAGGTTGAAGCCAAACAGTTAAAGGGGATACTATTGCAATTATTTGAAGTAGTATTTGATTGTCAGGGCCGGCCTTATTATTCCGGTAACACTGGGCCCAATCAATGATGCTGACCCCTACCAATACCCAAACAAAGTGTTTGTTTAAATTTTTATTTATTGTCAATATTTTTTTATTTTATTCAGTGTTAATGTAGGACGACACCCCAATGTCTATAACCTTGTTGCCCTGAATATTTTTTGCACAGGTTAGATTCACTAATGATTCACAATCTTTTTGATGTCGTGGAAGTCTTAGCATTACCAATGGTTTTCAAAATAGGCATTTGATATCTAATCACCGTTATATTTATTCTAGTACGGCGAAACTGTAAGTACAAATATTAAAAAAAAAAAACAAGTAGTATTCTTAAACATTTTTACTATACTCTTGTCAATAAAAAACAAAAAAGAAGACGTAATTTGGAGATATAAGCCAAAATAGCTATGCTTTAACGCATGAAAAGGATTATCTCCTATTCCATCTTGCACTATTTTATCCTGTACTGGACACTATTAGGAATGCGTACAAATCAATTTGGCTCAATTTGAGTTACTTTTGTGAAATTTACAGAGGTTTCTTTCTGATGGTTTTTTTTCGATGTTGATGAAAATCGTCAGGAAGGCAAAAGTAGTAGAACATTTTTTATTTTATATTTTATTGTATAAAAAAATTGTGAAAAATTAATGGTATGTTATTACTTGGCCCTTTTGAAATGATACATAAAAAAAAGTTATAAATATTATTGGTAGTTTACGTTTTATAAGTACTTTCATAACACTGTTACATTGTAACATCCGTCCTGATATGGGGAAAATGCACTTCTCGTAAGCAATTAGTTTCATTCCGCTCGGGTGAAATTTACAGATTTTGGCTTTTCCAAGGTGTGATGCTAGCACTACCAAAGAATGTCCTTGATTCAGGGGAAGGGGGAGGAGCACAAAATTTTGTTATTGCAAGAGTGGAGAGCACATAATTAGCACATAATTATGCAATTGGTTTCATTCCGATAGGGTATGCAATTTACAGATTTTGGCTTTTCCATGGTGTGATGTTAGCACAACCAAAGAATGTTTTTTTATTGAAAAAGTGGAGAGCACATAATTAGCACATAATTATGCAATTGGTTTCATTCCGATCGGGTGAAATTTACAGATTTTGGCTTTTCCATGGTGTGATGCTAGCACAACCAAAGAATGTCCCTGATTCTGGGAAGGGGGAGGAGCGCAAAATTTTGTTATTGGAAAAGTGGAGAGCACATAATTAGCACATCATTATGCGATGGGTTTTGTTTCGATTGGGTTATATTTACAATTATAAACCTTAATTCTAGAGAGGGGGGACGAGCACAAATTTTTTTAAAGGGGGACGAAATTAGCACATAAATATGGGATATGTCTCACCTTGATTTTTGAAAGTGGTAATTCCAGCATCACAGACGTTTGAAGTTCTTCTGTTTTCTAAAATGTATTTTTTTTTATATCGCAAAAAGGTTTTTTTTTTGTAAATTTCCTATTCAAGTGTCACATTTTTCTTGATAGATTATATGAGTTTATTAATAAAAAAAAATATTGAAAAACCTATATTTATGATTTTGCAATTTCTTTTCATATACTTTCTTTGTACCCTTTCTCTAATAAATAAAAGAAGAATATGGTTGCAATTTGTGGACGATACAAGGATCTGAAAAAGTAATTTTTCAATGACGTATTCAAGTGGTCTCATGGAAGAAGTTTGAAGTGCCGATTCTTTGGGGCGCTTTTGGAGTATTATTTATTATTATTCGTATTTGACACTTAATTTATTTCATGAGCTGATGAAGTCACTTTTTTCTTTCAAATTCCGCCCACAATAACTTGGAGCAAATTAGGCAAAATGTTAATTCCTTAGGGTACATTAAATAAAAATTGTATTTATTAAAACTGTGGGCTAATACCTTTATGAAGGTACAAATTTACTTTACTGATTCAATGAGACTTACGAGTATAACGATTTCAAACTAGTTCTCTTACCAGGACAATGTACCGACAAAGAATCATAATCGTCCGATATTAAAGAGTTTAGTTGCTTCAAGCACAGGCGGATTTTCTTATGAAATTTGCTATGCAATTTATAAGCAAATTCGTTAAGTTACCTACAACATTCCCTCAGAATTTAGCAGTAAGCTCGTTAATTTAATCGACACTTAACGCATAAACTTTCAATCGGTTACAACAATTTTGAGGTGGGCATTTTTTTATTGGTTTGGAAAAATATGAAATTCATCTAGAAGATTAGTATTTTGAAGTGGAAATGGTATGAATTAGCTCGGATATAAGTTGAAGTTTTGTGTCATAGTACCTATAGTATAATATTATTATAGTAATTTAAGTAGTACATACATACATATATACGTATATGTACATATTTCAACGTTTCTATTTGACCAAAGGATTCTTCTTACTTGGTTTACGAGATAACCGCGTTGTTGTTGCTTTTTCATTTAACACATTCAAAAGGTATTATATTCGTGTATGATTCGGAAGCTTTGCCCCCATCAATTTGCGTATCAAGTTCTTTGTGTAAAACTAAGAAGCAAATTGGAAAATGTTGTCCTAAACCGCATAAATACCACTCATCTCATTCGAAATTTTAGGAATTGGTAAATACTTGACCCACATAGTAGTTTAACGTATCAACAGTTAATGCGGAAATATAAATTTATACGCCATGATGGAATGTGATAGTCCCCGGCCCTCGAAGAAAATATTGGAAACTGTCAGACCCATTTCATTCTGCTAACAATTTAAGAAGTGAAATTGTTTTGGCTACAACCAATAAAGTAAGGAGAATGGAGAAGAATATGTTTTGCGTATATTTGTCACGTTCGCTGCTTGAACGATAAGGACATCCGCCATTGAACCGTATATGTAACAACATGACACTCAATCAAGCAAACAATTGCGATGAATTTCCCTCAAATGATACGTAGATAAATGTGTTTGTAATATACATACCATGTTGTGTTTATGGGTTTCTCAAAGATATCGTGTACTCTGGAAATAAAAATAAAGCAAGTCAATTCGCATTATCAGTGTCATATGATGGCAGTTATTTCTTTATTTTTTTAGGTATGCATAAAAAAGTTCAAGGATGACCTTTCTCAAATCTCAATATGTGACTTGATTTTTAGGAACGGAGTTTATTCGGGTGGAAACATAAAAACAGCGACTAACGAATAAGAGCCATACGAGTATATAGAGGTAACATTTTTAAAAGCTGTTTTACAGTTAATCTTTTGTGAAAAGGCCAAATCTCAATATTCCGATCGCTCGAATGACTTCGTATAATCATTAAATGTATTGGTGTCCTTCACCCAGAGGATGTACAAAGAAGGAATTTTGTTCATCCTGTGGGACATTTGGGACAGTAAATATGAATACAATGCGATTTAGAAATCACCTATCTCCCCTACCAATCTGGGGATCAAGTATGGGCATATTTTTTTGAAAAATAAAAATTGAAGATGGGAGTCCCTGGTGGAACATGAATTAACTTGTATTTATTTAAAAGTTATGGTGCACTTATTCAAATAATAAATTAGAAAAAAATATTTTACTATTCGATTACTATATAATTTTTCGAAAAGGTCAAGTGTATTATAATATCGTGAGAAAAAACTTTGATGTACCTACTATTTTTGTCCTCAGAATACATCATCATTCAGTTTAACATTATAATCATACATATAAGGGGAAAATTACCAACTTTCTCCCCACAAACCTTTACAAATAAACTATTCGACAAATGATCACCACTCAACTACGCCTAATTTACGATTAAAATGCAATCGTGGATGAATCCCAATGCATTTAACCAGAACTTTTGTTACATGCTTATTCTTTTTGTCTTTCTTCTACATATTTCCTTTAATACTTTCCAAATATTTTCTTTCTCTCAATTTTAAATGGAACATTATTATTTATCGTTATAATCAAACATGTAAACACGAATAAACAGAATAGCAAAATGTCACAGGTAAACAACGTTAACCTACTCTGACATATTGTCAATAAGATTTTCATATTTTATTTACTCTTCATGCCCACCATATCCTTGTTCTGCTTGCCAAATGTTGACATATGAGGCAGGTTAATGTGGTGTGATTTAATCTATGCTCAAGTTATCATGTATGCATCACTTGATTCACCAACCCTATGGTTGTTTTTTTTAAACTGCCAACAATCAGTAATTGGGTGAGTTTAAATGAACATTTTGTTTAAAGTTAATCTTTACAAAACGATCAAAATTAAATTAAAGATATATTGATATGTACTAATAGTATAGTGATTTTAGCTAAAAAAATGATGAAACCCAAACATCCAAAAAAAGAGCTGACTTTTGATGCCAAATTGTTCTATGGCCTGACCGCATTACGCAGTAAAAAGTTAAACATTTTTGCGCGTCACATTTGCGGGGGAGGGGTGGCAAAGGGGTGAAATTATGATTTTTCGCCAATATCTTGTTAACTGTAATATTTACAGCAAAATGTTCTGCTACTTTTTTGCTGGAAATCATATGAGGAATCACAATCCGGTGGGTTTATGCGGCAGTTTCCGTACACCCTGTATGAATGCTTGTTTTATAAAATATTAATTTTGTTTTAATTCATTTTTGACACTTTCTTTGAGAACTTTCGCTAAATGTGTCAAGCAAATTTATTGTACGAAAAAACTGAAAATATACACACATATATGTATGTGTTCACAAAGTTCTACTTTCCTATAAAAGAATATAAATTTTCACCAAATTTGTGCCACTAGGAAGCACATGTATCTCATAATTTTATTAAACATTTTAATAATTATTATGAAGGCAAAAAATAATCGATGCACTCCTGGCATGCACAGCTACTTTCTGTCCTCCAATCAGAAGTCGTAGAAATTCTATAATTTTCCCAGTATAAGAATAAAAAATTATATTAAAAATAGATTCGACGAGAAGAGTTTGTTTGTTGTTATGCTGGCAGCCAAGCTCTTGCGTAGCTTATATGGAAAAAAGAACAGATACGATTTGACGGCAAATTTATTCCCACACACATGGGGTGATTTCATTCAGATTTGAGATTCTAGCCTTCGCTGTGAAAAGTTCAGTTTTCTTAAAGAAAAGACATTCATTAGTATACAGACGTGATCAGTTGATTCAATAAGAAGTGATAGATATTACAATACAAATTTTGAAAATGGGTAAGTTTGAAATGCAATTAGTTTCGTGTATTTAAAGTGAACTGCAATACATTTTTTTTATCAATATTCATAATAGTGACTGACCCGCCGGCCACAAAAACGGTTGCCGTGCATCTGTGTTTTTCTAAAGCAACTATATAAATTAGAATTAGATTTAAATTGAATAAAATATAGTGTCATTTTATTGTCTAGTTACAATCTATCTTTCAAATGGCCCCTAGCTTTCATATGCTCATTTATCAAGACTTTCATTACTTTAATTCCGCTGATTTTTGTGCACAATATCGCGACATTCTAGCTTACTTCTTTTCTGTTTAAGTTCGACGATACTGTTGAGGATGACATTATGTTTTCGATACCAAGAAATAACGTGTCACAATGGAAATAATGGATCCATAATGAAACATTTGCTTCCTATGATGAAAATTTGACCTATTTTTCCTATTGGGATCTGTGACAGATATACATATTTGTTTTTTGAGTGTATGCGAGTGGCAGCTATAAAGGCTTAAGATTTCGGAATATCCCCAATAGGAAAAAGAGCGCTTCAGAAGGGCAAAAGGAGCGCTTCTCGGGAAGCGATTACGGAATCCCTTCGACCGAAATCCTATTCCATACTCTACTTTGTACTTTAAGATATTTTTAGGAAAATATGCTAGTGACAAACCTTTTATTTTAGTATTCTACCCTCAAAAGACAAATACGAGTATATCTGTCACAGATATAATAGACGAAGATATAATATTTATCCATAGCAGATATATTAATTCATATGAGGCCAACACAGATATAATCAACAATTATTTATGTCTGTAAACGATACTAAATATTCGTTAATACAACAATAGAGAGTTTTAGCAAGTGGTAAAACGAATTGTGGTGTACGAGTCGGCATTATACGTATTGAAATAGGTGATCATAAAATTATGAATTGTCATTTCATCGAGTTCCTCTTGCTTAAAATAAACACACCTTTCACGGTATCCTAGGACACGCCGACATAGAAATATTTCAATTTATATTTAACGTTTTTCGCATTTTACGGTTAGCTAAAACTCTCTAATAACTTTATTGTGTGAGCTACTTTTAATTTTATATAGCCGTATGTGATACAGTGCAGCAGCCTTAGAAAAGAATTTCCTTAGCTGAATTCCTCTCCTGATTACCGTAACTCCTAGTGGAGCATGGTGCGTTGATGACTACCATGTGTAGTCATCAACGTTACAAACAAAGACAACTGAATTCGGAGTGTGATACGGTTGTCAGCCATACACTTCCTAGTCGCATTGTTAGTTTATTATTCTACGATAAGAATATTTCTTATCATCTTCTTCTGAATAATAAACTAGCGACGAGTCGTGCCGAGTTTGGAAACTCGTTTCTCTATGAGTGTCTATTTCACAGAGTGGCGACCGAACGATCACGGCCACAGAGCACGACTCACGGCCACAGAGCACGACGCTGAATTAGCCTCATATGAATTAATATATGTATCTGCTATGGATAAATATTATATCTCCGTCTATTATATCCCAATAGGAAAAAGAGCGCTTCAGAAGGGCAAAAGGTGCGCTTCTCGGGAAGCAGAGAAGCGCTTCCTATCTCCATTCCTCTTCATGTACTTTTGAACATTGCACGTCCGCGGAGGCAAGCAGCTCTTTAAGATGCGCTCCAGAAGCGCTTCTAGAGAAGTGAGTGGTAAGCGCTTCTAGAGAAGTGAGTGGTAAGCGTTTCTGGAGCAGTGTGCTGTAAGCGCTCCAAAAGAATTTCACATTTCACTCATTTAAGTGAATGAAATGCGCTTTTAGAGGATTGAATGCGAAAACTAACATGATACATTGTGAAATTTACAAATTTAATAGAAAAATATGTTCATCCGTTTCTTTTTTCAAATTATAAGTTTGCTGCAAAAACACTTTAAATTCAACAAGACGAATGACGTACACTTTTCACGTTATGAAATTATCTAGGACAACGGTGTATATTCGACGTGTGCTGCAATCGTCGCAAATAGTCGATGCTTTTCTATTACGATCTTAAAGTGCTTTCTCACCATTCGTAAATACGCTTCTGTGGAAGCGTTTCCTCCGAAGCAAATTTGGAAATAGTGAGGAAGCGCTTCTACGTCGCTTCTATCGGAAGCGCTTCTATTTTTCCTATTGGGATGCTCTATACACCTTTTTGAATAGAAATGACCTGTAGAGGTACGTTGTCCTCGACGCGGCCGCACGACAGCGACTCGCTCATTCCATATAAAAACTCGTTTTTCTCTCATTTTAAAAACGAGTTTTTATATGGAATGAGCAAGTCGCTGTCGTGCAGTCGTGTCGAGGAAAATGTACCTTAAATAATTTTACAGTGCCTTCATGGGAAAGTTTTTCGAATAAATTTCTTTGCTCTTGCTTAAAAGGGTTATCTTTTACAAACTGTATCTCGGGACCTGTTTACCTTACAGCACTTATCGTAGGCTCTTCTTTTGGGAAATTTTATAGTATCCATAAAATCCTCAGAGACTTTAATGCGAAAACGATTATTATTTTTTTTAACTGGAAAATAACGAATTTTGTAAAGTTTTTTGATGGCTCTCTCAATTAGCACAAGGTTGTCAAGGTTGCAACTTTGGTTTTTAGCTGTCCTTATGTATATCAATGATATATACGAAATCCAGCAACGCTGCAGTTTTTCTTATGTTTACCTTTTTTTTGCTAATGCAGATCGGCCTATTATTCAGAATGAAAGTCCTGTTCAAATGTGGTTGAAATTGGTTCTTAGTTAAGGTGACCAAACGTACAGCATTTTGCTGTACAGGACAGCATTTTGACCCGCCGTACACCATCCAAAAGCGTACAGCAAAATACAGCGTTCTCAATTAATTTCCCTACCAAAAATAATGGAAATGATCGACTATTTCGCCCCAAACGACACTCAATCGAAGTGTGTGCTATAATGGATAAATACACCAACAAGTATAAATCATTTTCTTGTCGACTGTCAGGCTACCATATGGACCACCTTATCACTGGAAAATCATTTTTGTGAAAAATTTTTGTAAAAATCTAGACTTAGAAATTCTCATATAGAACCTTTTTTTTTGAAAAAATTGTTGAAAAATACTGCTCCGCGCGCTTCACACCTTTAGGCACATGTTTGTACACAATTTTCCTTTTGCATAAGTGTTACTGCATTAAAAGTGATTTTAGCTGCCATACACTAAGACTGATAGAAAATCATCCCATAAATCGTGGCTAATAAAATTTTTGGTATAGTGCTAATTTGCCATTTAAAGAGTTCAGGAGCATTTAAATTTTTGTGTTATATTTAAACCATAAAATATTTTCTTATTGGTCGGGAAAGAGCTTCCTTTAGCTTTAGCTAATTCCAAATCAATTGACCTTTTGTAAGTTGCCAACCTTATTAGAAGACTGACCTACTTTTTGAAGTGGACATTGAAAGATCCAAGCGGAGAGAGCGAAAGAGACAAGCAAATCCTGCAAGTACCATCATTAGCCAAAATATAGGGGACTCCTAAACAATTTTCAAAATTCATCTGGTAAGTTTGCTGGAATGTTTTTTTTTTGCCAATAATACCGCGACACTGATTGGCAACAAGAGATTGGACCATGCAGAAAAATATGTGACATATACAGCAATTTATAATTTATATTGTCCCTAACAAATTAGCAACCGATAGTAAATACTATCATAGACAAAATTCGGGGAAGGAATAGACTTTAAACTTTTCGCAGAAGGGGTAAATCACTCCATATTAAATCTTCGGTATTGATGTTTTCAACTAGGTCTTCCCTGTTCATGAAATTGTAGAGCACTGGGGTCACTTGAAATACAGCTGAACTTCTCTATAACGAATCGCAAAAGGACCGAGTAATTAAAAATTTGTTATAGAGAGTATAAAAGTTAAAGCTTTTTTTCATATTTCATTATACCCATGAATACGCGTGAAATGTTTAACCACCCTTCACTTGCCTTCAAAGTACTGATACATACCCCTGAAGACTTGTCCTTCCCTGAATCCAATTGCTCTTGATCCTATCAGCAATCATCCATTTTTTACGGTGAAATGCACGGACGAACTCTTTAACGGACAAACTTTAGTTTTAAGACATTGTGCTCTAAAATATGTCCACAATGTAAGCGAAGCATCATCAGCAATGGCCCATTTGTCTAGGTGAAATGCACGGTCGACTCCTTTAACGGCTAAATTTCACCTATCTTAAATGTTAAACTTATTTAAGGTTTACAATGTAAGCGCGTGAACTCCGAACTTTAACCAGCCATTTTCATTTCTTCTAAGTATCCCTCTCCGACTTTTTGACAGACAGCCAAATTGCACGTCGATGTCTCGTCTTTGAAATTATATCAAAAGGACCAAAAGTGACTCCCGATTGCCTTACACAATTTTTTTTAAGCCTTCACTCCCAAATTAAAATTAAATATGAAAACACTGAAAATAAGAAGTTAAGGGCGGAATTCATAGTCCCCACTTAAGTAATAAGGAATTCCTTAAGGAATAAGGGTTTTCTCTATATAAGTGAGCCCTTAAGGGAGCTTCGTATTCATAGACAACACTTATTAGTGCATTGCCTCATTTAATAAAACGATTTACTTATTGGGCATATCTATTAAAAGTAACAAAAAGAATACAAAACTAGGGGGCGAGGCTAATTTCGGGCGCGGCCGAAATTTGGATACCCTTCGCTCTCCTTGGGCTAAAAGGTTTTTTCGTGCGTACCTGTTTTATGTTGGATATTGTTCTAAATCAAATACTAAGGTAGGCTTTGGTAAAGACACATTCATTCAAGGTTTTGTGAAATTGGTGCAAACAATTTTTCTTAGAAAAACCAAAATGGGGGTTGGGTTTTTATGGCCACCCCATGAACCCATGGTCAGATTTGCTCAATTCTTAGATATGTTTTGTGTCATCAAAAGAAACAGATTTGTGTGAAATTGGTGCACAAATAAAAAAGTTTTTCTTAAAAGAAAGTAATTTAGGGTTGTTGGGCTTGTATGGCAGCCCCATGACCCCATGGTCCGATTTGATATGTTTTGTGTCATCAAGAGAAACACATTTGTGTGAAATTTGGTTAAAATTGGTGCACAAATGAAAAAGTTTTTCTTAGAAGAACCTAATTTTGGGGGGTTAGGTTTGTATGGCAGCTCCATGACCCCATTATCCGATTTGATCCCTTCTTAGATATGTTTTGTGTCATGAGGAGAAACACATTTGTGTGAAATTTGGTTGAAATTGGTGCACAAATAAAAAAGTTTTTCTTAGAAGAACCTAATTTGGGGAGTTAGTTTTGTATGGCAGCCCCATGACCCCATTATCCGATTTGATCCATTCTTAGATATGTTTTGTGTCATCAAGAGAAACACATTTGTGTGAGATTTGGTTGAAAGTAGTGCACAAATAAAAAAGTTTTTCTTAGAAGAACCTAATTTGGGGATTAGGTTGGCAGCCCCATGACCCAGTGATCCAATTTCGGTGATTCAAACATACAAACAGCCTGCCAGCCTGCAACAATAATAAGCACGTGTGCAAAATTTCAGCTCCGTAGCTTTTATAGTGGCCGAGAAAAACGCGCTGCAACAGACGGACAGACGGACAGACAGACAGACGGACATCGTCCAATCGACTCATCTCGTCATGCTGATTATATGTGTATACTTTTTATCAGTGACGTGCATAAGGCATAAAAGCACTGCCTACCCTAACCGAAAAGTAAAAATAATAATTATTAAAGCTCCTAACATTTTGCATGTATGATACATAACACATAAATTATTTCCATCACTGTAAGGTGAACAACAACACACACTCTGTTTATCAAACACGGCGATTTTCTTCTCATCCAAGTCATCGTCGCACAACCTAGATCAGACACAATTCGGACTGCCTTTCAGATATGCACACCATGATACGACATTGTATGCGTTTTTTTAATGAGAAATTACACCTACTTCAAGTAGGTGTTTGCGGCGAATTAGAATTTGAGGAATTACGAAGACACAAAAGTAGGCATGCTTTTCGCTTGATTTTAACTCGACTCGACGATAGCGGCGAAAGTGTGTTGTCTATTCCGCTTTGCTCTCTTAAAGTCTGGATACACATCGGGCGGAATGAAAATGAAATTTTTGTCCGCTGCGATTTTCTCAATGAAAATGCATGCTTACTGTCGTGGAACATGTCGGAAATGATTGGGAATTCCATAAGCTACAAACCGAATATGGTTTAAAAATTTTTCTCGGCCATTTTATGTTTTATTATACCCTTCACTCGTAGAGTAAAGGGTATATTAACTTTGTCATGAAGTTTGTAACGCATTGAAGGAAGCATCTCCGACCATATAAAATATGTATATATATGATCAGCATGACGAGCTGAGTCGATTGGGCGATGTCCGTCTGTCTGTCTGTCCGTCTGTCCGTCTGTCCGTCTGTTGCTACGCGTTTTACTGGGCCAGTTTGAAAGCTATCGAGCTGAAATTTCGCACACATGCTTCTTTTTATTGCAGGCAGTTTGTATGTTTGAATCGCTAAAATCGGACCGTGGGGTCATGGGGCTGCCATACAAACCTAACCCCCCCAATTTGGTTTTTCTAAGAAAAACTTTTTCATGCGTGCACCAATTTCAACCAAATTTCACACAAATGTGTTTCTATTGATAAGACAAAACATATGTAAGAATGGATCAAATCGGACTATGGGGTCATGGGGCTGCCATACAAACTTAACCCCCCAAGTTAGGTTCTTCTAAGAAAAACTTTTTGATTTGTGCCCCAATTTCAATCAAACCTCATAAAAGTGCATTTCAATTGATACCACAAAACAAAACATATGTAAAATGAATGGAATCGGACAATGGGGTCATGGGGCTGTCATACAAACCCAACCCCCCAAATTGAGTTCTTCTTTTTATTTGTGCATCACTTTCAACCAAAACTCGTAAAAGTGCATCTCTATTGATGCCATAAGACATGTGTAAAAATGAATGGAATCGGTCTATGGGGTCATGGGGCTACCATACAAACCCAACCCCCCCATTTTAGATCTTCTAAGAAACATTTTTTCCACACCAATTTCAAAAAAACTTAATGCGTTCTTGTCAAAAAAAAAAAAATTAAAACGAATGGAATCATACTATGGGACCATGCTCCCGCATCCCCCGAATAAAGTTTTCTGAGTACATATTTTTATTTTCCCACTTAACCAAAAACACACAAATATTGTTTTATCGACGCCACAGAAGGAAAAAAAGGATTGAACACAAGTCATATGTTCGCCCAAAAAAAACTTTTAGCCCGAGGAGAGTGAAGGGTATTCAAATTTCGGCCGCGCCCGAAATTAGCCTCGGTCTCGTTTTTCGATTCCCCGGTCATTTCACTGTGGAAAATATCTAACGACCGGGGAATCGAAAAATAATAGATAAAATGGCCGAGAAAAATGTTGGAACCATATCCGGATTGTAGCTTATGGAATTCCCCATCATTTCCGACAGGTTCCACGACAGTAAGCATGTATTTTCATTGAAAAAATCGCAGCGCAGCGCAGCGAGGTCTATTCAGGCCTTTATTCGTAATTATAAATTGGCGAGTGATGCTTCAATTGAGGTGCTGATTATTTACATAGACAATAAATTATGTACATACATAGTTTTTATGGGGTGGATGAGTTTATACTTTTGTCGTAATAAATGATCGAAATATTTATTTGCTGCAGTTTTCGAATGTATAATTACCTGAAGAAAGGATTTGCACAGGCAATTTCGACTTTTAATCCACTAAGAAATCATCTAGAAAATACTAAATTACAACAGGTGCCAGATATTTGAATCACATCGGTTCTCCAATTTTTTATTCCATTAAGCGGCGACTATATTAAACGAATATAGTAAATTTGCACTCTTTCAGGATAGTATACCGAATTAAATTGATGTGAATATACACATAAGTTATGGGATCTGTAGCTGCACCCTCAGTAACTTCTTTGTGTTACATAGAATGAGAATCTCTCATTGTCTCTATACAACTATAATAATTATAAGGTCTGCTCATTTAACCCTAGAGAGATAGTCTACGTCGAATCGACGTACATTCTTTTTATTATTTATCTCATAAGTGAAGCTTCATAATTTGTTGGTTCCAAGATTTAACTCAATTCATGTCTGTAGGCGTAATTACGTGGCAAAATTATTGGCTTGGGTGCCACACAGCCTAAGATACTGGGGGGTCATAATATTGTACGTCGAATCGACGTATGATTATCTTTACTATCAGTAAAAAGTGTAGAACAAATTTGTACTGAAAAATATTTTAATTGCCCCGAATTGACATTTTTATAAACCTTCATAATGTGGATGTGTATTTACTTGGATACTACTAAAAGCCTGTTTCGATTAAGAGATCATTTATTTTAATCTATTGAAAGGACAGCCCACTTTCTCCTAGAACCACTTTTTCAAAATTAATATTATATATACAAACAAATGATAATTTTGCAAAACCATGAGTTTAACAGATTAATATTAAATACAAATGATTTTTCAACAACATGTTACTCTTAACAAAAAAGTTATAAGGATGTTAACTAGCAACACGTCGAATCGACGTATGATTATCTTTTCAAGGGTAAAAAATATGATTATCTCTCTAGGGTTAAGGTGTTGTTTCGCTTGCGGTTTTACTGCTTCTGTGAGTTCAAATGAAGAAATCCTTTAAAAATATTTACGTAAAATTAGTTGAAAGAGTCCAATTAGATTAAAATGAGAAACCAAAAACGTTCCTAACCACTTGTTGACTATAATGACCGTAGATCCGATTCCCATACATTTCAATCGGCCTTTATAATTTGATTCTAATAAACGGTTGATTCTATTGAGCAGTAATTCTAATAACCTGCGTCTAGTGTAATTCGTTTTTAACATGTATTACATTAAAGACCATAGGTTGGTATGGTTTCGGAGCAACGAATTTGAAGGATTTTTTCTCAATAATTTCTACAAGATATTTTTTAGGACCCTGTTCTGAAAATGATTTCAAACCTCATTAACTGAAAGTGATATGACTGCCTAACCTGTATGAAAAGGCTGTGCACGCCACTGCTTTTTATTTGTTCGGAGATGCTTCCTTTAATGCGTTACAAACTTCATGACAAAGTTAATATACCCTTTCACTCAATGAGCCAAGGGTATAAAAAATATCAAGTAGTAAAATTTTTAAAATTTTTAAAACAATTCAAAGTGTTTGAATAAGGATATGTCAACAAATATATTGTTATATATTTCTCGTCTTTTCTAGACGTTCCAGTGGGTTCGATAGATTTTCGCGTACACGATAATGAATAACACTCGCTTTACTGTAACACTATTTATTACAACCACACGGATATACACGGTTTACAATTTCTACTAATTACTTCACTAATTATAACTCGACATTATTCACGGCTAAAACTAGACTGAGGGAATACAATTTGGGTTGGCGTAGCGCCATCTGGTGCTAATTTGGGTTGACGTATCCTAGACACATTACATTACCCCCTCCTTAAACCTGTTCGTCCCGAACAGAACACGCTTCGGTCTCCTCCGTATCGTCGCCTCGATAGGGTGCCAGTCGATCCAAACGTATGGCTTTCATTTCCGCTCTCGGCTTCCGATGCTCGTCCTTTAACAGCTGCACAACTCGTACACCGGCTGCACCACTCCTCAACGTTACCTCGAACGTCCACCCAGTAGCATCGTTTGTTTCCCGATTCACATACAACGGGAGCAGGTTGTTTCGCACTTCGCCAACTCATTCTTCCGGTTCGCTGCACGCATCTCTTACAGGATGTTCCTGCCTTTCTCGGCATACGACAGTTCCTTTGCAAATGACCATTTTCACCGCAATTCCAGCACCGAATTGAATCGCCGTTGACAACCTTCTTGCCGAATGTACCTGCCGTCCTCAGCAACTCACAGTTACTTCGCACGTGCCCGTGTTCCCCGCATTTCCAGCATTGACTCGCTCGAACCTCCGTTTGTAACCTTCTTGCAGAATGTGCCTGCCTTCCTCAGCTGTACATAGGCGCTTCGCACATGCCCTTGTTCGCTGCATTTCCAGCATCGAATCGAAACTCCGTTAACAACTCGTCTCGATACATCGATTCTCCGACAAACGTAATCATTCGTTGCTTCTTGAACTCGGTTCGCTCTTTGCCAACTCGTTTTTCTCACTTGCTGGGCACACTTCTTGCAGAATGTTCTGTTCTGCCTCGGCTGTTTACAATTCCTTCGGACATGACCCTTTTCACCGCAGTTCCAACACCGAATTGCATCTCTGTTGATGACTTGTCTTGATACATCCATTCGCTGACAGACACAATCGTCCACTACGTCTCGAACTCGCGCACAAGTTACGGGCGGCTTGCTTCGCAGCTTCAAATGTCAGACTGTATGCAAGTGCGTCCTTGATCGTCCGCTTATCAGCTAGCCGTAACGCCTGTTGAAGTTCACGATCCAGAAGAGCTGTAGCGAACACATCGACTGCTGTTTCGTTCCGATGTTCTGGCTCCGAGGTCGGGTATGACAAAAGAGCCAGCCGTTCAACGTCTTGTGCCAATTGCTGAAGAGTTTCTCCTGGCTTCTGTGTCCGGTTACGAAGCTGTGATCGATAAATTTGCTTCATGTGCTCGTCACCGTATCGCCCATCTAACGCCTTCACAAGCTCCACATAAGATGTCTGCAGTGGAGAAGGAATCGATTGCAGGATTTCAGCAGCAGGTCCTCTCAATGCTAGAACAAGAGCCGTGGCACGCTCACTGTCCGACCAACCATTTACCACCGCAGCAGCCTCAAATTGTGTCTTGTAGATGTTCCAAGACATTTGTCCATCGAAAGTCGGCGCTTTTAGACTTTTAATATTCGAGTCGGCTTTAAATATTTCGCTTTTTCTCGATGTTTCGAGGTCGCTATTAGACTTCTGGATATTTCCGACTACTGCTGCATTCTGCGGGTATTGGTTGACATTCGTTGTTTTCAAACGTTCCAGATCGTTCTTTAACATCTGGACTTCTTCGGCCACCGTCTTGATTTTATCAGAAATTTCTCGCGATTCCTCGTCAATTATCTTCAGCACTTCCGTTTTCGTTTGTTCGAGGCTGTTTTTTAAATGGCTGAACGCTTCTTTATGTTCCTTCAGTTCGGACGTTATCGATTGCTTCATCTTGCTTATTGCCTCGTCGGACTTGGCTGACCGTTCTGTTAATGCGATGAGTGCCTCTTCTGACTTCACCGACCGCTCATTCTGTTCCTTCCTTAGTTCTGACATCGCTCTTAGCAACTGCATCATTGGGTCCACGACTTGCTCCGTAATTGTTCCTTTTCCTTTTCGCCAGCTCACGCTTCAACTCGGCCGTTGTTAGTTGCGAGATATTACGCGGCATTTTGTTTCTTGACTACACAAGTTCAATTTTACACGAATCGAACTTTCTCGAATGTTTTCGAATTCTACACGTTACGACACTAATTCACTTTCGAGAAGTTTTTTTCAGTCCACAATAATCCGACCCGAAGTTCGTAAGCTTACTTTCCAGAACTTTCCGTCACGAACTTTCCCGAAAATTCTCGTCGAGTTCTCGAATGTTCACAAACCCACGCTATTTCACGTTTACCGGATCTCGTCACACTAGTCCCATACGATTGCGTTCACTGTCCAGAATTTTCTGTCGCGAATTTTCCAGAAAATTCTCGTAGGATTCTCGAATATTCCCGACTACACTCGTCACACAGTTTCATGCACTGAATCTGTCCACACTAGTTCAACACGACCGCGTAAGTTCACAATCCAGAACTTTCCAACGCGAACTATACCGATAATTCTCGAAGACTCCTCGAATATTCACGAATTCACTAGACACTCGCGGTTTCACGTCGTATATTCCGCACGAGTCACACTACACCGTACTTGAAAATCCCACTTCTGACACCAATTGTTATATTTTTCTCGTCTTTTCTAGACGTTCCAGTGGGTTCGATAGATTTTCGCGTACACGATAGTGAATAACACTCGCTTTACTGTAACACTATTTATTACAATTTCGGTTTACAATTTCTACTAATTACTTCACTAATTATTAACTCGACATTATTCACGGCTAAAACTAAACTGACTGACTGACTCTAGTCGACGCCCTTATATACCCATTTTCGATGTTCTGGAAACTTCGGCCAGTAAGTTGTCTCGCTAGTGATACTAGCGCCATCTGGTGCCCAGTAGGGAATACAATTTGGGTTGGCGTAGCGCCATCTGGTGCCAATTTGGGTTGACGTATCCTTGACACATTACAATATGAATTCATATAAGGTTACTAGATATGTACATTAACGAATAAGGAAACCCTTTAGGAAACCCTTAAGCGTTTGCTTATTGAGAGACTATGAATAGCGTCCGTCCCTTAAGGTAAGGTGACCATACTCCCAAAAGCCCAATGGTGTACACATACTTGCGGAATTCGGTTCTCAAGAAAATCCAGAGCCATACATCCAGGATCCAGGTGCGAGGTATATATCGCAAACATTTTGGCTGATTCTCTAATGCACGACATGCAGGAAGAGAGAAGTCTGAGCGCAGAGAATTGCGAGTTACAGGATCTATCATACGGACGAGTCATAGGATTAAATTTCTTGAAATGGCATCTATTGGCTTAGCGATCGCTTCGCTCGCATCTTGCCTTATCATTCTGGTCTCAATTTCACGAATTGCCATCCATTGGCTCACCGCTCGCTGGACTCTTACCTCGCCTTATTCTGAAACAGCACTACGTCGCAAACCTGTTGGCGAATACTGAATAGCGCGACAGACAGAGCGAGGTATGAGTGGAGTGAAGGCCGAGGTACAGGGTCCGACGAATTGACGAGTCGGAGATCTAAATCCTACGAATTGGCTTACATTAACTCACCACTCGCTGCGCTCGCCTCATCCTATTTCGCAGCAGCGCTGTATCAACTTTTTCGTGAATTGTGAAAAGGGCGACAGACCGCGAGATATGAGCATAGCGAAGGGCGAGCTATAGGATCTGAATAATCCTAAGGACATGCCACAAGTCTATATTTTACTGATTGCCTTTTATTGGGTCACCACTCGCTGCGATTACACCTCGCCTTATCCACTTCCTAGCAGCGCTGGTCGCAAGGATGTTGGCGAATTATGAAAAGCGTGACAGACAGAGTGAGTTCTGAGTGAAGCCAAAGGTAACCCCCAGGATCTGGAGGAGCCAGAGATATAAATCCGTTTTTCTGATAAAGGAATCGGATGGAGTACAATGGCTGATTTTTCCACTTTAAAATCTCATCTTTTGATGGCTGTAACCTCTGAACCAGGCAGCTCGATTCCTGAAATGTTCACCAAATAGGGGCCCTACAAGTTTGCCAAATTTCGAAATTCCGCCCAATTTGCAAGTTCTGGAAAATTTTTGATTAACACAGAAGTGCGAAATGGGCAGCTAAATCTGCCGAATGTGGATAGGTGGACCGTGAACTTTGAAGAAAATATAAGCGCCAAGTAGCTCTACAAGTGAAATGAAAAATGGACGATTGTCAGACGTAAAAGTTCGATTAAACACTGCACCTTAAAAGCAGATATGACTGATCACATGGCTCATCGAGGAGCTTATGTAGTGAATTAGGTTTCATTGTGTGGTATGGGAAATGCTGTACATTTTGCTGTACATTTCCCAATGCTGTACTGTACAGCAAAATGCTGTACGTCTGGTCAGCTTACCTTCAGGGTTCCCTTAAGTATAAGTGGGGACCAGTGCCGGATTAACCACGTGGCAGAAGGTGGCAAATGCCACGGGCCCCGCGCCTTAAGGGGCCCCGCGTTTTCTCAAACAATGTGCCAGTTCGCAAAGCCAGTTTGAAATTAAATCAAGGTTTAAATTAGACAGAAATACAGAAATGATGGCTTTCCCGTAAACCTACGCCCACAGTGTTTCAGATTCACATTCTAGCGGGACATACGAGTTTTGGAGTTTATGTTGGGAAATGTATTTGCACACATCCATAGAACTTCGAAATTACAATTATATCTCTCATTCACAGTGGCGTACCGCTTTGGACGTGTTGAAATATGGGGGCAAAATTACCTTTTTAAAAATAACTGAAAATTGTTTCACAAAAATGTTGTTTTTCGCTTAAGTGTGTAAGTTTTCGAAGAAAAAATGTAGAAAGTGTAAATTCTGGTCTTCTGGTATACGCTACATGAGTATCATTTTTATAGGCCTTTTTGGCTGAATGTTTGGTTTTAACTTTTTATGGACCTGAGTAAACCTGAAAAGGTACAATTCAATCGAAAGCTATACTAAAGCTTTCAGTAAAACCGATCGACGTTCTTAACACATTATGTTTAGAGGTACGGAAATTTAGATTTTACGGAAGAGGTGCGAATTTCGGCGGAAATTTAATGTTAATTTTTGCGAATTGATGCGAAATATTTTAGCTTGTACTTTTTACACTAAAATATCATAGTACCAATTCTTTTATTACATATCTATTCGTCGTTCTGCAAGGTTGTAATGCTGATATTTGATAGCTGATAGCCCCTTTCCTATGAAGTCATCCTGCTTCCAACGAACTAAACTTGTTAGATTGAAGTATGCAATTATTACTGAAGAGGATAATCAAGAAATAAATGATAAGAAATTTTTTTACACAATACAACACAGGGTAAGCCAAAAAGTAGATACGCCAAAAGTATTTCATATTTTAAAAGGAGAGGGAAGAACTGCTTGAGCAATGACTCATAAACCGAAATATTAATTTGAGCACCCCTTCATTAGTTTGGTCAATTGGAGTTCCATAGGCCCCGCGCTCAACATTTGCCACGGGCCCCGCGCTTGCTTAATCCGGCACTGGTGGGGACTATGAATTCCGCCCTAAGACTCGAAAAATATTCTTTACAAAACGTTTTTTTATTTGTTAGATTATTAGAAAATTTATTGAAAATACAGAGTTATAGAGATGTATACAGTAAGTATTTGTTATTGACCTTTCAGGGATAATTCTTAGGATCGCGATGATTTTTCAATTTTTCTAAACCACTCACCAATATGTAGTGTGTGACAGCATTGGTCATTCAGACCTCTGGTCACCTTATTCTTAGCAAACTAGACGAGATTAACATCATACCAACAAGTGAGTGATTTGGAAAATGCAGAAATTACCAGATTTTATTTTGATGAAATAATGGAATTACTCGTACATTTATATGTTGTGTAATCCAATACTTATCGCTCTATAAACGGGCAGTTGTCCTTTTTGGTCGATGATTACGGTAAATTTGTTATACTCTTCACCAGATTGCCCTTTTATGAACTTGGTCCCTATTATGAACGTACTTCAGTCTGGTTTTTCTTACTTTTAGTGAATTATATAGGTACTAAATGCAATGGTCAGCTGGTTTATTCTGTGATTGTGCGAGTATTTTACAATTTCAATGTTTGGAACCCACACGGTTAAAAATTCTGGTGTATTTTTTTATACCAGCTGAATGTATAAAGCTCATGCATACATTTAGTATGAATTGTAATAAACAGCGATGTATACATTTTGTTTATAGGAATTTTTATTAAATTTATCCGAAATTTGTATTGAAATATTGAATTTGAGATGTTGATATAAACATTATACGAAGTTGATACAAAATTAATCCTAAAAGGCTAATGAAAATTATGCAGCATTTATATGAATCTTTTATCAGAACATGTTATTGATTTTATACAATAAATTACAACTTTGCATACCAATCGAGAATTTGCTTAATAATATTGAACTGATAGAATTTTTGTATACCAAAGTGAGGTAAATCCAATATTTGTACATGTATGCATTCAAAATATTTCAAGAAATATAACACAAGTATAAATATAATTTAATTCGAAATAAGGAAAGATAAAAAACTAAGAAAAACTTACCATATCATAAGATATAAGACGTTGAAGTACTATTCTACGGAAAAAACTAAAATTCAATGAAAAAGGACCAAACTGGAGTTCATCATGTACCCTCATCATTCTTAGATCAAAAATGTTAGTATCTTCAAATGAACTTCGATTAATAAAGAAGTTTGGTATAATTTTTATACAGAAAGTCTATGGAACTATATGTATACCAAAATTTATAAAGTTTATACCATTTTTTTAACCGTGCAACGTAACGTCTTTCCTCGGGCCTATGTGAGGCGAACACCATTTTTTATTATAAAATATATTTTATGCAACGCTTGTTTTACACAAAAGGAATAGAAAAAAATCACAACCTGGTGTGCTGAGCATAAAAAACTAGGGGGCTTCGCCCCCTGCTCGCTACGCTCGCCAAAAAAAAATTAAAAAGCATAATGACATACGGGAAATTTCAGGGAAATTGTTCACGAAGCCATCTTGGGGATTATTTTGACAGATGATCCATGACATAGCCTATGGATCAATTTCCATACCTATTGTCATTTTGCATGGGATTTCCAGTAAATATGGAAATGATCCAGTAAGTCAAAAGGCACTATTTGACCCAGCTGAATATTCACTCCAATTTTTAAATTGGTAGCGACTGAGAAAATAGGAGAGTGACATTTTGTTTTTCGGGTTCATTGGCATTGTTGTGTTGCAAATAAATGCAGCAATGAAAAAAAAATATAAAATAAAATGGTACAATAGCCTAAGAAAATTGAGCCAAAATATGGCCATCGAACGGCAAAAATCCTATGTCGCTGATTTTTTGCAGAATGGTTGGTGACGGCGCCCCTAGATTATGGAAAAGAAGTCCCAACCGGTTCGGGAACCTTAATAAAAGGGCGATAGGGGGGCATTTTTTTGCGATTATTTCAAAAACAACAAAAGATACAGAAAAATGGTATGAGAACGAAAAAACTACATAAATTTATCTTTACAATGATATACGAGTATAACACGATCGAGTTTAATTGAATATTTCGGCGCTAGACTAAAAAATAAATTAGAATATTTTCATTTTAGACCTTTTTAAAAAGCTCCGCAGCTTTCGAAAGAATGATGTTTCAGCCGTAAAATTGTTTAAGTATTCACAATAAGTTCAAGATCATTTTAAGGTAAACATTGAGTCGCTCCGGTGAAGGACCCCCATTATCCCAGCATTTGAATTTGTCAAAACGACATGTCCATAACTCCCCCAAAATTGGAGCAGAGTGCTAGATTTTGGTTTATTGCGACTGGAGGTCATAATCACCCAACCCCCTAAAAATCAGCTCATTCGGATAAAAACTAAGGGTACCTCCCATACAAACAATCCTTATCACCGCAGCTATGTAGATTGAACTTCATTTCAGAATAAACTAAAATAATGTAGAACTCTTGATTGACTCGAATTTTTCAAACGTTCCGATCCAAACTGAGTTGACTATAGCGTCTTATCATATTTATTAGATTCGAAAATGTGCTTGCATCATTGCAAGCATTGCATTGCTTAGCTTTTGATGGCTGTACATGTTTGGATGCCAGAGACGACTCATATGATGATCACTCAGCGAGGGTTGTTAGACAATCGGTTCTGAGCACTACATGCGTATTTTTTCTATTGAGACATGTCCCTTGGAGTGATAGTCGATAGTATGTATTAATGAGTCCACATTAAAACATATGAAAATAGTGCTCAGAATTGATTAATAAGTTACGATTGCATGAGTCGTCGCTAGGAACACACACCTTTAGCCTACTTCCTAAATTCTTTGGAGTTTATTTAAACGAACAAAGTGATCAAATAAAGAAATTTTCACTTGCATCTTATATGAGTCAGAATAATCTCACTATAATAGTGCAGTAAAGAAAAATCATTATACATACTACAATCATTCCATACAAATATGAAACAAATGATTTTATCAGCTACTGGCAATCTTTTCAATTTATAAGTGTTTGTAAAACATATTTGGAGACACATTATCATTATTGTTAGTAGGTATACTCTCATAGATGATAGAAATTCTGCTCATCAAATCTATTATGCATGCATTTACATGCAGTACTTATTTAATTTATCATTATGATGACATTAATTACATTTGTCAGTCAAATCTGTCTCCCTTATCAGACTGATTTACTATTGTAAATATGTATGTATGTTTGTATTATAGTTTTCCACCAAAAGTATAATATGTGTCACTTAGGGGAGAGATGCTCCAGAGTAAATTTTATGTTGTTGGAGGGGTCATTGTGCTAACAAAATATTAACTACATCGTATCAATTAACAAGAAGAAAAGATGTCGTAGCCAACTATAAGTCGTCTTTTTTTAAAACTCTCATATACTAAAGTAACCATAAGCGTCTGCTAATTGCTATAAAATGTTAACCTTGTTATTTGCGTAGTGTACAGAGAAAGTATTGTTATTGACGAGCTATGAGTTTAGCACGACATTCGAAGATCAACCCTCAGTAGTCTTGTGATTCCCTAAGCGCTTAGGGGATCTGTTTGTAGGGAGAAGTTTCTGATCCGTAACGGCCGGTTAATTTGAAATTAAAGGTAACGTTGCGCGAACGTTGTGTTTTATAACCTCACCCAATGTCGAACACTTAGGGGTTTTTATAATAGTAGTCTTTCGAAACCATATTTTCCGATGTCTATTCAACAAAAATCAACCCTTGATAGTTAGAAAGATAACGACTATCACCAGTAAAAGGTCAAATTCTCCATAACCAAATCACATGTGTTCACTGGATGGTAATGTTCTCAAAATAATAATGTAGAATAGTTTCCCATAAGTACAAGGTTCTCTCCTTTATAATAATAGTCCCAACACACGTACTCGTATGATTATCCGTTTTCGTCACTAGACGAAAATGTGAGGCGCATCTGACAACTGTCTACAGCTACAGCTTCTCCGATACGGTTGTAAATGATGAATCTATTGTTGTTATGGCCTATCGCTAATCAAATAGACTTGGCGCTCCAGAAACCAATTCTAATCAATCTCATTTGAAATTCGTCATTTTTACACGCTATTATTTATAATTTTCAGATTCATTTCGATTTGGTCTGTTTGTGACCACACTGGTGCTTGGACAGTGTCGTTTTAGTTGTACATCGAAAACCATGTCTCAAGCAATAATTCCGCCAACATTGTCGACGGCCGAGGACTTTAATAATCACCTAGACGGGTAAGTGAACGTTAAAGTTTGAATTGTTCTTTTGTGGCAACTATTACGTTAGTAAGTGGTTAAGACATTTTTGTATTGTGTTTTGTGATAAAAAAAAATTAAGTGTGACTTTATACGATTACATACATATCTGTGGCTACTGAAGACCCTTAGTGATATTGAGATACTATATTCTCATTTGAAAAAGGTTCCATGAATATTACATACTGAAAAGCAAGTTACCGGGTCTTATGTTACACAACTTATAGCGCTTCCTGGACGCTTTCCCACGAATTATATGCATTAATTCGTCATTTTTCTGTGGTTTTCTAAGAATGTCCGTTATTAGCAAGACTGGTAACTATGCTATGCTTTTAATATTAAAAATGCAGCTTAAATAACACTGTCCAGCAAAAAAAACTTCTTCTTCGGACACCATTTATATGATGATTTTTATGCAAAATGAGATACGCCCCTCCCAATTTGACATTAGCTTTTAGGTTGGTATGCGCCGGTTGAATTATACATATTAGGGTTGTCAAATTCACTCTAGATGTTCAGTTTACACTTTACTTGAACTTTTTCAATGTTAAAGTAGGTACTAACATCGTCAGTTCACGTGAAATCCATGCAAATACTGTCAAAATTTTGATTATCGTGAAATCGAATTCGCTTAGTGGTACTCACTTCACATGAAAGTCTCCACACCGGTTTTTGACATTTCGCCAGCGAAAATAATGCAGTTGCACTTTATTTCACAATGAAAAGATGTCATCGACAAACAATCAGAACGCGAGTGAACATTTATCTTACAATGAGTGAAAATAAAAAGCAAGTCTCCACGGCACCGTTTTCACGGGAGACATAAATGCAAGTTTTTCGCTCGGTGAACTCAGTACATACCTTTATATACAAAAAGAACGAACTTAATTTTGGGCCAGGACTCAAAATGATCGTAAAAAAGATGTGGACTGAAAAAGAAACATCATCATAATATTAATGAACCATGATGAATTAGTTCATAGTAAGTAAACCTTCTCTTCCTTAAAATAATACAGAGTTCATCTATTTTACGAAACACCGGTCGTTAGTATAACGAAAACAAAATTTCAACTTAATGTAAAGCGATCATGAACACAATGAACTTCCAGTAGAATCTTATGCATTGTACATTCCGGCTATGAACCCATACATTAGCCGCGATAGTAGCTAAAACAAAATAATTGATGATATTGATCATTAATTTAAGGTGACCAGATTCCTGAAGGACCAATGCTGTACACATGCTCGCGGAATTTGGTTTTCAGGCAAATCCTCAGCCATACTTCCATGTCCGAGTTGTGCGTCGCAAAAATGTTGGCGAATTCTCTAATGGGCGAGCTAGAGGTTCTAAGTAATTATACAGAAGAGTCATGTCTAAATTCCACGAAGCGGTGTTGGCATCTATTTGCTCACCGCTTGCACCTCGCCTTACCAAAATGTTGGAGAATTATGAAAATCGCGAAATATAGGGCGAGGCCTGAACGAAGCGAAGAGCCAGCCACAGGATCTGACTAAACGTATGAATCAGCCATAGGTCTAAATTTTACGAAATGCATTCCATCGGCTCACGTTCGCTTCGCTTGCATCTCGCCTTATCCTATTCCGCAACAGCACTACGTCGCAAAAATGTTGGCGAATTCTCAATAGCGCGACAAACAGAGCGACGTCCGAGCGAAGCGACAGCGAGTTACAGGGTCTACGTAAACGTATGGAGTAGCCAGATGTGTAAATCTTACGAATTGGCTTCTATTAGCTCACCACACGCGGATCTCGCGTTATCCTATTTCCCAACAGTGCTACGTATTGAAAATGTTAGCGAATTCTGAAAAGCACGGCATACAGCGAGGTCTGAGCAGAGAAGGGCGAGGTATAGGATCTGAGTAATCCTAAGGATGAGCCAATGGTCTACATCTTAATAATTGCCTTCTATTAGATCATCGCTCGCAGCGCTTGCACTTCTCCTTATCCTATTTCGCAACAGCACTACCTACGTCCCAAAAATGTTGGCGAATTCCCTAATGCGCCACAGATAGTGCAAGGTCTGAGCAGAGCGAAGGGCGAGCCACAGGATTAAAGTAAACCTAAGGACGAGCCTAAACCTCACCTAAACCTAGCTGCAATATTTCTGGAGGAGAGTATGACTTTCTCCGTGGTAACATTATAGTGATGCTTTGATGGTTTCCTGGGTCCTTAACGCCGTTTTCAATAGATTCTAAGGACATGTTGTGCCGAAAAAATTTATCTAAAATACATGCCGAGTCTTTTGAAATCGATTTTGTCCGTCCGTCCGTCTGTCCGTCTGTCCGTCCGTCCGTCTGTCCGTCTGTCCGTCTGTTCACTAAATAACTCGCGAACGGCTCAACCGATTGTCATGAAATTTGGTAGGAATGTGTAGAATGGTTACAGTCTTTGGCACATATACCTTAGAAGTTGGTAGGAAGAAGACAACAGGGTGTCCCGAACGTTTGAAAAAAGTCGACTTTTTTAGTTTTTATCGGAGATTGACGTATGGGCATTTAAATCAAAGATCTAAAATTTTCCAGTTTCGAGTAACGGTAAAAAAGTTATTGGCGTTTAAAGTTAAACTTCCTTTTCGAGCTCCGTTTTTCTAAACCGTTATAGGGAACGATATGAAACTTTGCACAACGATTGGTCGATAGGGCCTTATATACGTTAAATATTAAGACTGTTGACTTTTGCAAAGGAAAAGTAAATAACAGTAAATTTGTAAAATTTCAATTTGTTCGTGTGTAGCCCCTCTTAGGTTTCCAAATATGAAAATGCTGCTAAGGGTTTTTAGAAAATTACATACAGAATATGTCTACGAATTTTCATTCGAATAACTATATCCAAACCGGAAATATAGCCAAATAAGTATTTAGTAAGGGCCTTTCACAATGCAAGCCTCTTAAGCATTTCTTCAATGTATATCTTTTGTCCCTGAATAGCTGCAAAAGTATACTTGTTCAATACTCATAGGAAAGCTTGCGTTGGCTCTTATGACAGGGAACACAATGGAATCATTTTATATAAGGTTGCTTTTCCTTGATTAAAAAAACAGTAACAGTAGATTTACAGCTAATAATTCAGTTCATATATAAAGCCAAGCCATCCTTAAGTTTGCCTGAGTTTCTTTTTGGTCAAAGGCCATCAGAAATCTTAAATCGTTGCCTTTAGATTTGCCTTGGAGTACTTTTATACCAACTGGGTAAATAGTAAATCTATTTCTGGATTGGTCTAATTTGGTGGAACAGAATGAAAGGCGCTAGCCTTTCATTCTGGTACGCGTTTATTTAGACCAATCCAAAAATAGATTTACAGGAAGCATTTCATTAATGTTGTGCACAATACTTATTTATTGCTTATAAAATATATGTACAAAAAATATTCACTATGCATTAAAATTCTAAAAAACCCTCGTATTGCGGGCGCAGCCCTCTGTACGGATGGAGTAAATGGGTGATTTTTCCATCATTTTGGGATATGAAAAATAAATTTAAATCTTATCTTTCGACGACTGTAACTTCTTAACCTTGGAAGCTAAAAAGATCATTGAAATGTTCAACAAATATAGGCAGTGCGGTGCCCTACAAGTTTGCCAAATTTCGAAATTCCGCTTTGGAAAATTTTCGATTGGAAAACACAGGACTGCTGTAACTTCCGAACGCGGATAGGTGTAGCGTGAAATTTGGAGGAAGTATGAGCGCAAAGGAGCTCTACAAATGTGAAAAATTTCACAGAAGTCGGGAAGGGTTCCCGAGCTATCGAAAATGAACGATTGCTAAACATGAAAGTGAGATTATCTCGCTAATTATCGATCGTACGGGCTACAAGGGTCAAACTTTACACCTTAAAAGCAGACAAGACTGATCACAGGCCTCATCGAGGAGCTTATTCTGAAGTGAACTAAATTTCATTGTGAGGCATTGGAAATGCTGTACATTTTGCTGTACATTTCCCAGTGCTGTACGACAGTTCAAAATGCTGTACTGTACAGCGAAATGCTGTACGTCTGGTCAGCTTACATTAATTACATGACATCGATCATAGTAGTACATATTGATCTCACTATCACTTTATGTATATTTTATAAACCTTCGTCACGTATAGTCGGCGTGGTGTAGTAGGTAGGGCGTCTGTTTTCAAATCATAGGGCCCTGGGATCGATTCCCACTGTAGGTAGGTAGGTAATTTTTAATGGCTTTTCAGAGCAGAGGTAAAATGTAAAATGAATGTCGTCAACACTTATGAAGCTGGATGCCGGCCTGCGCCAGTTTTTTTTTTTAATTTATGAACTCAGTAATTATATCAATGAACAAGTTGTTAATTTTATGAATTAGTTCATAGTTTTAATGAAATTTTTGTTCGTTGTTTCGATAAAATCAGATTCATTAGACTGATGAAAGCCGTCTTCGGTGGGATATCGATGTAAATATTCATTAGTTTAATGAACAAATTCATTGCTTCAGGGTACCTTTTTTTCAGTGTACAAGTTAGCACTCCTGCTCTCAGTTACAAATGTTATAGTTTCACTTAAACCATTAACTGTATGTGAGGGTCCTATATGAAAATGATAGGTGTAATTTATTATTTATACAGGGTGTCCCGCATTGGGTGGTCAATACTGTAAGGGTTGATAGCGCAACTTGTTTCAGCAAGAAAATTCCCAATATAATTGGAATTTTTTTTACCGTTACATTGTTATCGCTGTTTTTGTGAAAGTCATCGAAAATCGTGACTTGTCACGCAAAATCGTAATTTGCAGCACTCCTGATGACTTAATCCAAGATTTAATTTCAGTTTCAGAAACTACATGAAAATTCACAAAAAATGAAGTTTTTCCTGTTGCCAACATTATCGGCACTTTCAAGATACAGTTACCCAAACTTAACAGAAATAAAATAGATTTTTCATCGAAAATTCAAACAGTAATTGCATAACGGTGCTTTATACGTACAACTCTGCAAATTTGATAAAAGTTGCTTCAACATGTTGGCTTTCTAACGGTATATCACTTTTCTGATTGACATTGCAGAATTTTAGGTAAACACGCATTGAATGGTAAAAATCATGGCTTCAGTGGAATCGTTAACAATTTTTCCTTGACTTGAAAAAAGACATACAAAGACAATTATAATTCGGGATAGAATCTCGCTACATTATTTTGACCAGAACTGTAAGATAATTGAAATTTGGTACATTGTTTGGCAATGCAACGGTACTTATAACGATTAAAATTTAATATTTGCTATTTATGGCAGATAGACGGGTGCCCACTCATAATGCGAACCCTATCAAAGAATATTTGAAAAACGAATTTCCCGGAAAGTGGATTGGCTGATTTGAGACAGTTGCGTGGCCTGCGAGAAGTCCCGCCCTTACTCCCCTAGATTGTTATTTATGGGGTAACTTAAAAAGCAATGTCTATTCCGAGCCGATTACCTCCCGGAAAAAGCTGCTGCAGCAAATTAATGATGCTTGTGACAACATTAAGGAAACCCCTCCGGAAATCCTTCGGGACGTTTCTTCCATGCGCCGA
Organism: Microchrysa polita; assembly: GCA_949715475.1. Lineage (NCBI taxonomy): Eukaryota > Metazoa > Arthropoda > Insecta > Diptera > Stratiomyidae > Microchrysa > Microchrysa polita. Next base: position 68,205,989 of record OX454415.1, on the reverse strand, counting down.
AGGTTTCGAGTCTGCATACAAAATGGAGGAGGCCAATTCCAGCAGCATTATTCCAATTCATCAAATAGACTACAGACCCATTTCATCATTAGCTAACATTTTTAGTTTATTGGCTCTTTCTTATATTCAAAACTTGATTTTCATTTTTATTTAACAAATTTTCAAAATTGCGATAGTAAAATATAAAAAATAAATGTATAAAATTTCAGTTTAAATAATTCGATAAGAAAATAATTACCTTGTTTTTTTTTATATCCAATATGTGTAATTCTAAAATCCCGCAATGTAAATATGAAAAGTGATATACCGTTGGAAAGCCAACATGTTGAAGCAACTTTTATCAACTTTGCAGAGTTGTACGTATAAAGCACCGTTATGAAATTCCTGTTTGAATTTTCGATGAAAAATCTATTTTAAAATTTCTATTAAGTTTGAGTAACTGTATCTTGCAAGTACCGATAATGTTGGCAACAGGAAAAACTTCAGTTTTTGTGAAATTTTATGTAGTTTCTGAAACTGAAATCAAATCTTGGATTAAGTCATCAGGAGTACTGCAAATTACGATTTTGCGTGACAAGTCACGATTTTTGATGACTTTCACAAAAAGAGCGATAACAGGGTAACGGAAAAAAAAATTCCGATTGTATTGGTAATTTTCTTGCTGAAACAAGTTGCGCTATCAACCCTTACAGTATTGACCACCCAATGCGGGACACCCTGTATAGTAATAACTCCTATTTTGTGGGTAAAAGACTTTTTCCATATAGTTTTTCTCGCGGGTGCCCCTGGTAACAGTAGGAGATAAGACCTCAAATCACTTGTTATGCGACATTTGGAAGGAGCATTGCTTTAATATTTTCAGCATCTCATGTGGCTTGGTTAACGCAAGCAACAACGAATGGAGATATTATAGAGATCAAATTGCTCGCAGATAAAATGCAAATTGGTAATGTAGTGGCTAAAAGTCAAAGTCTTCAGCAAATCGATGGACCATATCCTTCCTTCTTCCTTTAGCAGTATCGCTATTATCGCAAATGCCCCAGAGGCCTAGGTACACCGCTCAACTAACCATAGTTTTATAGTGAAATTTTTTCATTTGTAGAATGAATTTCGTAAATCTTGGGAATGTGAGCTTATGTATGTAAAATCCTTCAACTTTCTAGAAGAAGCTATTTGTCGTACGCATTTTATTTGAAATGTTTTCCTTCTGGCGATTTGTCTGAACAATGTTCGAAAGTTTTAGGACAAAATAAAATGCACGTACAGGCTTTGGTAGGGAGAAGAAAAATTAATTAAGCATTTGTTTTTACTTCGGAAAGTGTGTTACAAAAATTACATACGCTGGATTTTTTTTTCATAGTCGTGACGTGATCTTTTTTGATAGTTCGAGAAATCTTCCATGTGGCTTTTTGGGCACCCAAATCTTGTGGGGCCTGCGGGCCTTATTGTGCCGCCCCTGTATGACACAGTGGTAGATTAGCGTTTAAAATAGTGGTAGTTTCTCAAAACTTTAAAAATATCCTTATTTTGTCAAAAACCTGAAACGTACTGTATTGTATGAAAACTTAATTTTCTTATATGTAAAAGAATAATGCATTTTATTTTAAAGTAATTTGTTTTTATAAAGTAGAACCAGACATCTGTAGGGCAGGGTAAGAAGAACTGGTGCCAGAGTTCAGGCCGAGTCAAGGTCAGTTTGTGTATGTAAATAGTGTGATCCCACAAATTTTAGGCAACACTTCAGTTACGTGGATAGTGACGGCTGAAGCTTTTCTTGAATGAATTCCACATGGTCTTGATAGGGAGTCTACTGGAGATACTACAAATTTAGTGTCCGACCGAAGCTTCAGCATTGGCTTTGGTCATAATCGGAAAAAAATAAACACATAATCGGCTTATATTCGGCATTCGGCTAAATTTGGCCGAAGCTAAAAATGAGCCACGCCGCTGAACAATTAAAACACAGACATACAAGAAGATATTTACATTCTTTTATAACATATTTATAAATTCTGAATACACTTCAAGAAAGACCCGCCACTGAACCCAAATACTTTCACACTCAATGTCTGACTAGAGTAACCTAAATTACTGAAACCACTGAGAAACCACTGAGAATTCAATGTCCTTCCTTATGTGTGATACTTATAAAAAAAACCATCAACTTCCTTCATTTTTCTGAAATATTTATTTTTTTAGAAGCCATTAGGCCGAACTTTTGGCATCGGACACATAGTGACGAAACTCTTGTTTTTTTTTTTGTGAAAATTGCATCTTTTTTGCAGAAGAATCTAGTGAACGATTTTTCCAAGTTTTCTTGAATAAGTTATTACGTTTGCAATGCCGTGAATAACATTTTTGTTAATTGAGTATTGTTTTTGCAACATTTATAGGACTTCAAGTTGTAAAATTTGTGATTATATTCACGCACATGTGAGCGGACCGAATTTTGCAGCGAATTCTACTTATATTTTCCTCCACCAGAAGGCACACGCAAGTAAGCGACAAAAGTGATGTGTGAATGCAATGTAACACTAATGTCAAACGACATTCATTATCATGACAATCATCATTATAAATATGTAGAAAAGCGTGATATGCGTTGCATTTTTGTAATAATAAATTTTTCCATACATTTTACATTTCTGTTCCCGCCATCTACTCCGCTATATGGCTACTTGGTTGAGAAGCGTAGAAATTTTGCGCTATGTAGAGGACATGGTGCTACGTATTACACTGGTGCTTTCTGGTGGAGAGTAATGTAACCCGAAATCGCTTATTTTTCCCGGCGAAATGTACTGAGCGTAGTGTACGTGAATACACTCAATGTGTATAATTTTGGAAATTTCAAATTGTGATACATTTGATCATATTTTAAATTTTTAGTCGTTGAGTGGTAGATTGTCAAATATTGTAAAAAAAAGGTGGTTGATCTACCACTAAAGTGGTAAAGTCGAAACACTGCAAGGAAGTAACAATTGTTTTTTAGAACCAATTGTTTCGAGAGCTGTTGCTATCATGCTAGTTGACTTTATACTCGAATAGGCAATCAGAACGGTCAGTAATGCTTATACATATAGCACGTGTATACATTCATAAGCCCATCTATCAAATAAAAATAGATACGAAAGGTTAAAGTTTAAGCATTAAACAGTTTCCCAAAGACCACTTATCAGCAAAATATACAGGGCGTTCCAAAACTTTTCGCAAAGACGAAAGCTGGTTATTTAATGAGAAAGCCATCGCGTGATTTTTAAAAAGAAGTCGATCCCTTCTTTTTTAAACGGGCAACCATGTGCCTTGTTTTCCAATTCGCCCTTCAGTTCAAACCAACTTTTGGGGGTGGCACGCAGCACCATGACACCATAATCCGGTTTTATCCTGTGTTTTCTATGGCAGCATCATGACCCCAATGTCCGAATTAGCTTACGTAAGTTTGGTCAAGTCGATAGACTGATATATGCGGTTTGGTGAAAATTGGTCCATAAATAAAAAACTTCTTTTTAGAAGAGCCTGACTGGGGCTTCTATGACAGCCCCATGGTCCCATAGCCGGATTTCGTTCATTCTTACATTTTGTTTTATATTTCGATAGAAATGCATGCATGTGGGATTAGATAAAGATTAGACCACAATTAAAAAAAGTTTTTCTTAGAGGAACCTGATTTGAGGGGTTATGTTTATATATAGCCATGACCCAGTTATCCAATTTCGGTGACTCAAATATACAGCTGTGAAACAATTAAAATGGAAAAAACTGTTTTCGAGTAAGATTGAATTAAAAAAAATTGACCTTGGAAGTATATAGTAGAAACTAATTCGATTTTAATGGAATTACTGATCATATGGCAATTTGCTGACTATTTAATTGACACTCTCTATTTAATTTTTTGCTAGAAAACATATGAGAATCCACGTTTCTATGCATTCATGGCATGGGTTCCGGACACGTGACACCCTGTATATGAAATAATTGAATCGAATGGGTAACTGAACTGGCATAGAGTTCCCAATGAGAATCATTTTTGGACATACAAGTTTTAAATGTTTTAAGTTTGACTTAGTCGAAACTACGTGTATTCTTAGTTCTGCCCTAGAGTTTGTGGTGAGTTAAAGTTGGTTGAACTGATGCTTACATAGTGCAAAAGTTACATGTTAACGGAGCACCTAAGTCCTCATTTTCTTATTTTCAACATGAGATTTTTTCGCAGTTTTTTCCATTTTTTGCATTATTGATTCAATTGAACTTTATGGTAAATGGAAAATATGGTTTTATTTTTGAAAACGTCAAATTGGAATGCCTTGGAGAGACTCATTCTAAGAGAAAGTACTCATGGGGTAAAAAAAGATAAAAGGTAAGGTAAAGTTCTTCCACTGCCATCTAGATAGACAGGCCGAACTGCAGAAACCTAAGTTCCACTCGAGTCCCGACATTTTTTGAATTTTTCGTCAAAATCGTTATAACGCTAACATATATTCTCTGAAAATTTTAATCTTCTGGGGTTCTAAAAAATAAAGCCAAAATCCCTATTTATGCTTTCCGTCCAAAAGGAATTTATCTATGATGGTAACGCCCATTAGAAACTAGTGTATGACAAATTTGTAGTTCGTAAAGTTTTTAACAGCATATCCAAGTTCCGTAAAGGTCCACGTATCCCTTACACAAGGATCTCGCAGCACAATAGTTTTTCTGTAATTGTTTTGAATATGTTCATAATCGTAATATATTATGTATGTAATCTCAAAGGTATTCTACAACACATTTCTATCCTTTATTATAGCTCCCAATAAAATGCCAAAAGTAGATCTATAGGTGTCTGCAAAATGAAGCTACCGTCGATAAAACTTTTAGATTAACAGGTTTCCGGGATGTTTTAGAAAAATCTCTATAACGGTATATTTAAGGAAAAAGTCGAATAACTTATGTAACTAATTTGAAGCCACTGTGACGGCAAAGAAAATTACAAAGGTCCCCGTCGTTGCTTCGTAGTGCTCCCCGTAGGAGTCTACGCTTGATTAAACGTGAAACAGACAGGTTTTCTAGAATACCTTTATAACGGCATACTCAACAGGAAAGTCGTTTGTGGTAAATAGCTCCTCTGGCTACCTAAAATGTATAATGCTATGAGGAATCACATCACATTCATGTTTGTTTATGCGATAATTTCCGTTGACCCTGTATAATATTATACCTGTAACTAAAATATCAAATTAATTTCAGCTACCTCACTTCCAGTAACAATTTGGCGCTGTTCCTCGATTACGACGGAACATTATCTCCAATTACTGACCACCCCGAAAGGGCTGTAATGGCAGAAGAAACAAGAAGCACACTACAGGCTCTGGCGAACAACCCGAAAATTTTCCTAGGGGTCATTTCGGGACGTGGTTTGGGAGATATCAAGTCAAAAGTTGGCATTGCCAATATAACGTATGGCGGAAATCACGGCTACGAAATTGAAAATGCTGATCAAACACGTTCCGATTTTCAACTACCGCAAGATGTAAAGGACAATTACAGAAAACTAGTAACAGAAATGACAAACAAGGTAATTATTTCGATATTTAGTACATATCAATTGTTAAAAATAATCCACATATTAATTATATTTTTTCAGTATACGGTTGAAGGTGCATGGGTTGAGGACAAGAAGGTTTCGTTAACATTCCATTATCGTGACACTCCCTCCGTTACACCTGAAGTGCTACAAGGTGTTGTGCAAATGATTAAAGATTATGGATTCCGCGCCAACGAAGCTATAAATGCAATTGAAGCTAAGCCACCAATTAACTGGAATAAAGGTACGATTACAATAAGTTGCATACAATGTTTGCCGAAAATATTGTATGCTCATACATACAAATATCGAATAACGCGGCAGAGCGTGCTGTTGATCCCAACAGCCGTCAAGTGTCAAGAGTAAGAAAATTAGATCCCACACTAACACATCTCAGAGAGATTTGACTTTCATCAGTCTTATGGCCTACGCTATACAACGGTTATACCAAGCGCTGTATTTTATAGAAAGGGGTTTGTAATACGAAGGTCCTTCTAATTTAAAATGTTCATACCATTCAATACTGATACTTTCTTATTGTTATCACCACAAACACAATGGACACTTACGAGTTGTATAGTACGCAGCAGAAAATATTCTTGTTGTCTTTCTGAGTAAACAATGTCTATTTTGCATTCAGTTTTAGAAAGGGATGTTTACCAGCTCAACCTTCATGTCATTCAATCGTGCCACACAAATGATTTTTCCGATAAACTTATTCATTTCCGATTCCCTGCAACTAATTTGAAAAGTAAATTTGCATTTGTAATTCACTTTAGTTGACAATCTGCACATGCTAGTGTGCAGACACACACGGTTGTTGATTGCATGTGGAAGCAATTAAAATCGAAAGGATTTTGCTGCTAAATTGTGATGGAATGGATTTATTGTACACATGCAAACGCGTTGTTGCGTTTTGACCGTCAGAAAATAATTATTTTTAGATTAATATGCAGTTGCCAGTTGGCGAACGTAATAATGAATTTGTTTCATGTTTCATGTGTTCGCCCACTAATGTTTTGAACAATTCCGTTTATAGTATGTATTCTCGGACTCTCGATTTATCAGTAAACTTTCCAAAGGTTATGGTAGCTTTCTTGGAATTAGTGAATAGAAGAAACCAATCATCGATAGTCATCCCAAAATAGGTTATTCCGCACATTTTTATAATCAGGAACCGACTGTGACCATGCTGGCCTTTAACCAAATTATGACATTTTTTCCGGTTACCAGATTACATTTTCACTAATCTCAGGACGAGAGATCCCACAAAGGTGATGATATCGTTCGCATTCGTGCATTGACAAAATTATTAAAAGATCCTAATACTTCCAGCTCGTCCAGTATGCGTATAGTTTCTATACAGACAGGCTTCTTTAGTGCATAGTCGGGATAAGTAATGTAGCCACATTAAAAAAATGTGCAAATATGGCTCGGAATAGGAAATAAAACTACGATCGCTGAGCGATCTTCATATGGGTCGTCTCTACAAACACGTACATGTATACCGGTCCATTTCATCGCGTCGCTTGGCCTGCGATGCGTTGAAGGCACATCGCCCGTTCTGGCGGTAATGTCTCAGGCTATATCTGAGAAATCTAGAATGCCATTTCTGGTTATCAAACTGCTTGGAATTTATAAAACTACAAGAGATTTACCAAACAGATAATTATTATTATTATCAATTTTAGTCTTGATCTTTGTAGTTTGTGGTAGGTTTGGAAATTACCATTATAGGAAAAAGTATGGGTTGATTATTTACATACATATTTTGAATGATAACCCATTCGATTTTATTTTATTTATTTTCAGGTGAAGCGGCTCTACTTATAATGAAAAAGAATTTCGGCGATGATTGGAGGAGTACAATAAAAGTCATAACTGCTGGTGATGATACAACGGACGAAGATTTAATGAAGGTATGCCAATTGTTTGAAATCTGAAAATTCGATTAACCCATTTTATTTTCTACTTTTAAGGCATTCAAAGAAGGCGGAAGGACTTTCCGAGTTTCAACGAATCCAGAAATTGAAACTAATGCACACTTCCGTCTTCCATCTACCCAACAAGTTACTCTGTTGCTTAAGTGGATTGAAAAACAATATAAGTAATTTAGAGGCTTACTAATTTCTCATTTAAGTAAATAAATTTCTATGTTATTTACGGTTTTTATGGAAGAAAAATCGACAACTTACAAATAAAAATGTATTTGAATTAAACATGATTTATAATTTGATCTTATTTGTTTTGATTGAATTTGATTTAATCTTAGAATCAACATACACTGTCGAACCGATTGTACAATAAGCGGTCATTTTCTTTGGCTGCATTACCGTACGTCGATAATGCAAGCAAAGAAAATGACCATTTATCGTACAATAAATTGGACAGTGTATGCAGTGGCGTAGATAAGGGGGGGATCAAGGGGATCAATCCCCCCCCCCCTTTCGGTCACACATTTTTCGTTATTACTTGAGGTACAAAAAAAACAAAACAAAAGTAAACTTTTCGCTGAAATTACGAGTATTCAACGTGTGTAGTGTATCACAAAAATTCGTGAATCCATTTTCAGAACTGCAATAGAAAATTTATCATTTCCTTAAATTTCTATTGTATATAAAAGCGTGCCAATTGAATAGAAACACTACAGTACAGGGCTTTACTTTCATCTACTTTTTCACATTGGATCTGGAGTTTCGCATACGCAAGCCCTACTGAAGTAATGTAGATTCGCTGCTAGAAAATTTAAATGTAAGCACTGATTAAAAATTCGTTGCTGGTATATCTTAGTTTTCGGTTAGAAAATTTTAAAATATCGTGGAACACGGAGTGCTCTTCCACAGAAGCAGAATTTCCAATGTGGAAATATACAATACATAAAATTATAAATTGCTAATGCGATGAAAAGAAATCGTCGCCAATTTGCGCATCCTTTATTGTTTGAGTTTATCAAAACTTTTTCCTTTTTTAAGTTAAAATTTGACGAAAGGTTTAAACGTATATGGCAGGGCAAAGCAAGTTTTAACCTTCTCTAATTGTTCGCAATTTTATTCAATTTAATACAAATAACTCTCAAAAATAGTCTTATGCCGGTAGTAATTCGAAGACAAATTAACAAACAAACCTACACTAGGGTTCTATGAAGATTTCTCAGGGGTTCCGCGAAAATATCCAAAATAGACAATGATGTAGAAAGAGTTTTTGACAACAAAAAGTAAACAATCCACACGAAAAAATGTTTGTAAGTTTTAAATTTCCAAAGCTTGATCTGCTACACTGTTTCGAAAATCAACTTAACAATAAATTTGAACAGCATCAGTGACTTGACTGATTTTCTTTTACAACTTTCTACTATGTATATGAATTCGAAAAAAAAGGTGAGTGTACCAGATAATAAAGAATGTCCACAGTATTTGAGACGAGGTTTCTGAGATGTGAATTATGTCGCAAATAAATGAAAGGATTGCATTTGTGTTAAAAACCACTTTAGAAAATGAAAACTTTTCTACGATTTTTTTAAACGAATGTTCAACAGTCCAAATTTTTAGTTCTATTGACATTTTTGGTATCCTTTGCAAAAAATTGGCTGATAGCTAGGCTCTCGAAATTTGTAACAAATACCTATATACTGCGGTGCCCTACAAGTTTGCTACTTTTAGAAATATCTACCTACGAAGTTCCGACACTTATCAGAAAACTTCGATTTAAAAACACAGAAGCTGTACTTTATCCCCATATAGGTACTGTACATTCCCAACCACCTCTTGTTCTTAAAAATTCCCTTTTCTGGACATATAACTATCAATTTATTTTAGTTCCTGTTTTGGGGTGTTACGTGAAGAAAAGCAGCGATGTTAAATGTTCCGTAACTCCAGAAAGTTTTGAGAACCACAGATCTAACGCAATCACAATCACAAAATCAAAATTTTTTACGAAACCTGGAATACTGTGATTCATCACTGCAGTAAAAAAGCCAAATTATCCATGTAGTTTCACAATTTTTGCGGAGATTTCAATATTTTCAGGACGCAGTTTTTTTCGTATGCAAAAATGGCTCTCTATTTAAAAAAAAATCATACACTAATTTGAAGTGTAATAAATGCAGAAATATTTCTGAAATTCAAAATTCGATAACCGTAAAATTATAAGTAATCTTGTAAAATGATCCCCTCCCTCTCCGAAAAGCTATCTACGCCACTGAGTGTATGGCGTATCCTTGCTAAGTCATATGTGGAGAACAACAAAAACTCGAAAGCATAACAGATTTGAAAGTGTATCCTTGTGAAATCCAAGCGGAAATAGCTTGACAGAATCTCCTCCGTGACAACTTTGCATATCTAGATGAATATTGCGCAAGATAAAGTATCATGTTATTTTATGTTGAGGATCAAATAAATTGTCATGCTTTAATATTGGTAGGTAAAGGGTAATTAATAATGATATGTGGAAGAGGATCAAAAATTGAAGCTTAGAAGGAGTCGGGGCTGCTAAAAAGTGGAATTTGAACAAAAAAAACTGGTAAAAGTCGAAATGTCGAATCCGAATTCGTGTGTAATAAGTAGAGTTAAGGTAAAAACAATAAGTGATAATAATTAAGTGTTTGTCAATGCTTATGAGAGAGTAATTTTGAGAGAAGCATCGATCTCTCATGAATCGGTTTCAATGATTCGGAGAAAATTTGGCATTAAGGCGAGCTCTATTGTTCCAACAATCATAAGAAATACTCTATATTTGAATAGACTAAACTGGTTTAGACAGGCATCAGGTGCCATGTTACCTCGGAGTTAGAATTTTTAATAGCAAATATAAACTGAACCAGTTACAAAAACCTGGTTCAAAGTGATTTCCCCTATTTCAAAATCTATATTCCCACGCTCCATAATGTACGTGTGGTTAAATCAAGGATTGAGGACCAAAATATCAGTGAACGACAGTGTCGCCTTACTATCCCGACGTTAATATAATAGATAATATTTGGGGTTGTTTAGTTTGTAAGCTGTACGAGCCTGTAAACATTTTTCTAATAAAGCTGAACTTGTCGAAACCTTTGGGTTCTCCTGGTAAGCCACAAATAGAGAAACAATACTCCTTGCTTCAATTAACCGAGAATAAAATAGGCTATTAACTATTATAATTTTGAAGTTTTTTCCTCTTTTACTTTGGCTGAAATTCAGTCATAATTATTTCATTCCAAATCCTGTTCTGCTTTAAATCTTACGTTAGTTTTGCAATACCCTTTAGTACAAGAAAAAATGAGCCAACGGCTATAATGGAAATAATTTTTCAACTGCTCTGTTTAGCAGAGTGCGGAATTTGGGCAGATTTTTAATTCGGAAATCGACATTCGATGTTCGTACACTGAAAAAAAAAATCATCATAATATTAATGAACAAGGAGTATAGACTTTTTTATTACCATGATGAATTAGTTCATAGTAAATAAACCTTCTATTCCAGTGGCGCAACCAGGATCTTGTCCTGGAGGGGGCTAGGGCCATCTATATTACTGACTGAGTTATGGTGCTATTTTCCAGTAATGGAATAGCTATACGGCGGTGTTCTAAACTCCCATTGCAACCACACTTTTCTATTTAACCGAAACGTTAGGGAATGGTTCCACAAGTAAGATCAAGGCAACTGGATATTGTAAACAAATGTCGCACGGCAATTAGAGAATAATTTGTAAATGCCCGCACTACACGAAAAAAGTGGGAATTTAGGCACAAAATGAATGTGGACCGAAGTTGAACTAACGTAATTCTATTAATCTAATGGCTCCAGAGAATTTTATTTATTAATTATATTCTCTCATTTTTATTTACACGAATAAACAACAGCAAGCATATGACGTAATTAAAAGGAACAACAAAACAGTGCAAATTTAGTAGGCGATTTTTCTACATTGCGGCCTTAATATATAGACGGCGGTGATTTAACATTCTTCCACAATTTTAATTATAATGGGAAATTTAAATTTTTGTCTCATACATGTAAAATATTTAGCTTCTGGTAGGGATGCTTCATCTTGCACAGGCCATCGAAGCTGGTGAATAACTTATTCTAGAAGAAAAAAGTCATATTTTCATAAAATCTGCAACGAAATGAATTACGTCATGTTTCATTCTGCAATTTTTCCTTTCTCAATTTCTGGGTCTGGGAGGGCTTTAGCCCCTCCCGTGGTTGCGCCACTGTTCTCTTCCTTAAAATAATGCAGAGTTCATATATTTTACGAAACACCGGTCGTTAGTATAACGAAAACAAAATTTCAACTTAATGTAAAGCGATCATGAACACAACTTCCAGCAGAATCTTATGCATTGTATATTCCGGTTATGAACCCATACATTAGCCGCGATAGTAAGTAAATAAAACAAAATTTGATGTTATTGTTCATTAATTACATGACATCGTTCATTGTAATAATGTACTACTATGAACGATGCCATTATCGCTTTAAGTGTATGTATTTTATAAATCTTCGTAACGTATAGTCTGTTTGGTGTAGTTAGGTAGGGCGCATGTCTTCAAATCATAGGGTCCCGGGATCGATTCCCACTGTAGGTAGGTAGGTAATTTTTTATGACTTTTCAGAGCAAAGGTAAAATAGATGTGGTCAACACTTATAAAGCTGGGTGCCGGCCTGCGCCAGTTTTTTATACCCTTCGCTTATTAAGCGTAAAGGGTATATTAACTTTGTCATGAAGTTTGTAACGCATTGAAGGAAGCATCTCCGACCATATAAAATATGTATATATATGATCAGCGTGACGAGCTGAGTCGATTGGACGATGTCCGTCTGTCCGTCTGTCCGTCTGTCTGTCTGTCTGTCTGTTGCGACGCGTTTTGCTCGGCCAGTTTAAAAGCTATGGAGCTGAAATTTTGCACACATGCTTCTTTTTGTTGCAGGCAGTTTGTATGTTTGAATCGCTAAAATCCGCCAAGGGGGTCGTGGGGCTGTCATACAAACCTACCCCCCAAATTTAGGTTCTTCTTAGAAACACTTTTTTATTTATGCACTAATTTCAATTAAATTTCACACAAATGTGTTTTAATTGGTAACACACAATATATGTAAAAATCGACCAATTCGGACAATGGGGTCGTGGGGCTGCCATACACACCTAGTCTCCAAATTATGTTCTTCTAAGAAAAACTTTTTTATTTTCTCATCGATTTCAATCAAATTTCGCACAAATGTGTTTCTAGTAATACCACAAAACATATGTCAAAATGGACCAAATTGGACCATGGGGTCATGGGGCTGTCATAGAAACCTAGCTCCCCAAATTAAGTTCTTCTAAGAATTTTTTTTTATTTATACACCAATTTCAACCAAACTTCTATTGATGACACAAAACATATGTATAAATAAATGGAGTCGGACCATGTAGTCATGGGGCTACCATACAAGCCTAGCCCCCCAAATAAAATTTTTCTAAGAAAAACATTTTTATTTTCACACCAATTTCAATCAAACCTCAGAAAATTATATTTCTATTCATGCCACCATAACAAACGTGAAATCGGACTATGGGGTCGTGGGGCTGCCATACAATCTTGACCCCCAAAATTAGGTTCTTCTAAAAAATACTTTTTTATTTGGACACAAATTTCAACTAAACCTCATGGAAATGTATTTTTAGTGATGGTTTAAAACATATAAAAAATGATTTATATCGGACCATGGGGTCATGGGGGTGGCATATAAACCCAACCCCCAAATTAGGTTCTTCGAAGAAAACCTTTTTGATTTGTCCACCAATCTGAACCAAATGTGTTTTAATTGATGCCACAAGCTACGTAAAAATTGATGGGAAGGCCATAGGGCTGCCCTACAACCCCCTTCGCCCTCTTTTTGGTTCTTATAAGAAACCCACGTCCCGCTTCGCCCAATAAATCTTCGCCGCGGCACTTATGAGAAAATTCAAAAGCATGGAAGCGGGGAGGACTGAACACTAGTCATAGGTGCGCCCGAAAAAAACTTTTAGACCAAGGGGAGCGAAGGGTATCCAAATTTCGGCCGCGCCCGAAATTAGCTTCGGTCTCGTTTTTTAATTGATGAACTCAGTTATTATATCAATGAACAAGTTGTTGATTTTATGAATTAGTTCATAATTTTAATGACATTTTTGTTCGTTGTTTTGATAAAATCAGATTTATTAGACTGATGAAAGCCGTCTTCGGTGGAATATCGGTGTAAATATTCATTACTTTAATGAACAATTTCATTGTTTCAGGGTACCTTTTTGGTTCAGTATACCTACTCAAAACCGTAGTGTGCGGCAATGTTGTAATAATCTGTTAATTTGATAATGGTAAATATTGAATTGATTAGGACCATTTCAAAAAGGAGGGCATCACATTTGACAATACATATTTGCAGCGCCCGCTCTAGCCCGTATGCCTTATTGATGGCCGCTCTTTATGTAACGATATAATATCGAAAGTTCTGACGCTTGTATCCAATTCAATTTTCACTAGGATTTGCGGATTTGTTTTGCGAAGCATTCATTTTGAAGGCATTTTTTTTTTACAAAAATCACCACAGAACTGCGACTTTTTTAAATATTTTGGTAAGAACAACTTGTAGAGGCCATCGAGACTCGTGTATAACTTATGCTCCAACAGGAATTCACATTTTATAAAATCTGCAACGAAGTGCACTATGGTTCTTCTTCTCAGTTCCGTATAGCCCCATGTGGTGCCATGGTGCGTTAACTCAGCCATTTTTAGGCAATTTCGAGTCAACGTTACATTGCATATCATTTTGGAAGGTGTATAATGTTGCAAGCACTATATATTTCCTATCCGCACATGTACAGAAATTTTGGACCACGCCGAGATTCTATCTCCGGACCTCTAGATTACTAGCATCGTACAGTGCGACTCAACCAAGTGAGCCCCTCCCGTGGTTGCGCTACTACCCCTAAATTATTGTCCCCAAAGTCTGGCACCCAGAGCGACCGTCTTGCGAGTCTCGTGCAGCTACCTGGTCCTGGAGGATTGCTTCAATTACATTAAGCGGAAAATCGTGATGGGAAGCACTACATCATCCATCTACTCGATTCTTGTGTTATCATATTTTAAGAAACTACAGATGTTTCACGAAGGATCGGTTAAGCTCTTGGCAGACCGTTGGTAGGAGGTCTCTTGTAGGAAGCACCTTTTAAAAATTACAAACCAAAATATGAAAAAAGTCCGAAAATTTTGAGGTTTTTTGAGGGTCAAGGGGTTAACACAGGTTTTTCGAAGTTACAAACTTGGTGGTACACTACTGGTATCTATCCTACCAGAGCCGAGCTATTTTTTGCGAACTAACGCCTTATATTTCGATTTATTGACTGGCCTATTAGACAATATTTGTTTAATTAAATAAGCAGAAAGAATTTGATTTTTACTGCTAATTAGCAATCATAACGCGATAATGTTATCACTTCTATTCTAGATTGTAGGGATTACTCTTACAGCTTACACTGATAATAATAATTCGTTTAGATTTAGAGAGACAATACAAACTCTGTATGTACTGTACACTAAATCACCAAAATAACACAGATGTCATGGACGGTTGTATCCTCAGAGATTTATGACAACATAATCTTAATCTCATCAAATTGAGATTCTTGTCAGTTCATTGTCATTGCTTGTTGTGCCATTCATGAAATTTCCAAAGGAAATAAACACTCTATTTTGTGTCATAGAATTATAACTGTATAGAAAACAGGGTAAATGCTTAGCTTATCCATTTCGTGATTGCCGTGACATTGTCGTCAATTTCACGGTCGTTTCTAATATCATATTTTTAGAAATAAATATAATTTTTCGAAAAACATACACATTTTTTTTTTCTTGGCAAAACTACGAGGCCCAGTATACCTACATAATGTATGTATGTATGAGAAAAAACTCAACAGTCCAAGCAGTATGTGTCATTGTAAAATTGAATTGGTAAATGATCGGCTAATTTTCAAAGAAATTAGCTTTTGGCAATACATATACATATGTATGTACATATTATTATTATTTTTACTTCTTGAGAAAAACACGATTTGTAAACAACAATGTAAGGCAAGATGTTTCAAAGAAAGCAAAAATAAAAATCATGTACATACGTACACTGCTTGTCATCAGATTAGCACACCCCTTCGCATGAATAGTTTCGGCTGATTTCCAACCAAACTAAAAGAGCTAAAATTTCAAAATTATAACTGTTATCTTACTCAAACAACCACAAAAAATTGGCGGTCCTACGTCTTTAATTGTGGAAGATAGACAAAAAAGAAATTGCATGTGCTATCCTGATGACAAATTTTAAATGGCGATTTTGTGTGCTCTTTTTCGAAAAACAATTTTAAAACAATATTAAAAAATGTAAACACAATATTTTTTATGTTAATTAACTCAGAATTTAATAGACTATTAACAGTTATAATTTTGAAATTTTAGCTCTTTTAGTTTGGTTTGAAATCAGCCGAAACTATTCATGCGAAGGGGTGTGCTAATCTGATGACGAGCAGTGTACTTATGGTATTGTAGGTACACATAGGCCGATTTCTCATAACTCTTTATCTAGTGCCTGTCGGCTGGTTAGTCTTATCGTATAGATAAGACACACCCTATTTTCAGAAAGCTTTTACATTATATTGAAGTGTATTAAATTGCGCAATGATTTTTTCAATTTCAGAGGATGGCCTAACCTAAGCTGACCAGACGTACAGCATTTTGCTGTACAGTACAGCATTAGTAAATGTACAGCAATGTACAGCATTCCAAATGCCACACAAAAGGAACCTAAATCACTACATAATAAGTCTCTTATCTCACTTTCATTTTCGACAACTCGGGAACTCTTTGATCGATCATTCTGAAACTTCACACTTAAAGTTATTTAGAGCTCATAATTTCTTCATATTTTAAGATTCTACACCTATCCGCGTTCGACAGTAACATCTGCCTAAATTGCACTTTTGTCAATTCTAATAAAAAATTGTCCATAAAATGTCTCCAATAAATTTGAAATTTGACAGATTTGTGAAGCGCCGCATGTCCATATTTGGTGAAAATTTAGCTGTCAAGGTTCTGAAGTTTTATAACCGTCAAAAGATGCGATTTAAGGTGTATGTAAAGTTTGACTCCTGTACGATCGATATTTATGGAGATAATCGTACTTTTATATTTGGCAATCGTTTATTTTCGATAATTCGGGAACACTTTGACCGACCTTTCTGAATTGGGACACTTGTAGTTTTTTTTTTTAAATTTGCCAGACTTTTATGGTGCTCTATAAAAGTCTGACAAGGTAGGTACCATAGGTAGAAAGTTCAAGCATGTAGAGCTGCTAAGATCCAGAAGTTACAGCGGTGGAAAGATGCGATTTTAATTTTTCGCAAAACAATGGAGAAATCACTGAACTCCATCCGACTACCCTTTCAACCATTATAGGAAAATGCACACTACAGGACTCTGTCAAGGCTTCCATCGGCATGGCATCGCTAATGTATCCATGGGGGAATGCATACTCTCCCGTTAAAACATCGTAACCGGGCTAAGTCCTCCACCTTCCTTCCACCGCTCTGGAGGTTCTCCACGAACTCTACTCCGTAGATGTGCCAGGAAAGCCGCCAACCGCTTAAGGATTCTCTGCCCAATAAGGTATCAGTTTATCTACTGCAATAAACAAAACGAAGTTTTTAAATGGTACAAAGATAGGGGTGCTTATACACCTACACGCCCCCCTCCCCTGGCCGTTTATCACGGGATTTTTTTACTTCTGTATCATCTATAAAAAATCCCTGTACTTCGATATTAGAAACTGTGAAAATGTCGGTTCGACTCCTAGCATGGCAAGAAAATTTCCATACTTCAAATAAACAACTACATGATTTCTGTCTCGGTTTCTCGGATAGTCAGAGACAGGGAAAGAATTATCATCATCCGCCCAAGGCTGCTGAGACTGCAGTCTCGAACACTGAAATTCAAAACTTGAAAAAGCACTGAGTATCGACTGTCTAAAAATCGTAAGCGAATTGCATATAATCAAAAGGTAAATGCTAAACACGTCCAAGATGTCATTTATCGTTAAAAAGTTACAAATGTCATTTTCATTTGTCCTTTCTTGAAATATTGTTTTAAAATGTGTAACATCCTTTCTAACCAAATGGGACCGCCAATTTTTTCGTAGATTTGACTTTCATACCTACGCAAACTCCCCAACAAAATTTCGGGCCCATGATCTTAAAAATACAAAAATTTTGGGCATGTCCGTTCGGAACGAGATCCTGGCTAAGCCGCCCTCACTTGTTACAGCTTTGCGATAATGATTTGTAAATGAGAACATTGATAACTTCAGGGCTTAGTATCAACAGAACCTTGCTTTCTCCAGTTTCACCGTCAGAAATATTATCATTGAGGGTTTGTCTGAAAACCAAATTCCGCAAGTGTACAGCATTGGGCCTTCGGAAGTCTGGTCACCTTAGCCGAACCAAGCAAAAGATGGCATAACTATGCAAAACAAACAAAAATTCAATTCAGTATCAGTATAATGTACCTAAAAGATTTCTGAAAATAGTGGTGTTCTTGTCTATACGATAAGAGTAACCATTAGATAAGATGTACGAGAAACTGGCCCATACTCGTTTATTGTGAAGTACACTCGTACATCAGAGCTAAGTCGTTTATTAGAGTATAATTTCCGATTAACCGTCAGATGGTATTCTTATTTTCAGATATAAAAATAACGTTATTCAATAAGTAGCAACTGGGTGTCCCGCAACTGGTTAGCCATAGACCAATGGTAGACTCTACAAGATGTTTTAGGAAAAATGTCGCCAAAATTATTTCTCTAGCTTTAAGCGTTAAGTTGACAAAAGTTGGCGTAGTATCTTAGCTTTCGAACGGCATATAAGAATAAAGCACAGAGTCATCCAGTTTCTGAATAATACGTATAAATGAAGAAAAAAAACCATAGTCTGCAAATGTACCATACCGACTTCAATCTTGAAAAGGAAGTAAAATTTTTACGTCAAGCATAGATGTGAAAGTTGTTGTGCATTATGGAAAAATACTTCTCGCTACTGTTGTAGATGCTACTTTACAAATTTGTTAAACTGCACCCATATCATCTAATGAAAGTGCAAGATTTACTTCCTGCAGATTATCAGAGAAGAATTAACTTTTCTAGGTGGTTTTTACAGCGAAAAGCAGCCGACCGCCATTTCCCGAATAAAATTCTTTGGACGGACGAGGCCACTTTTACTCGAAGTGGTGTTTTCAACAGGCGAAATATTCACATTTGGAGTTCTGACAACCCCCATGCTATACGGACATCTCGCTACCAGCATGAGTTTAACGTAAATGTATGGTTGGGGGTTCTTGGGGATAAGTTGATTGGTCCGATTTTTCTCCCGCATCGGTTGAATTCTGCTGCATTTCTCCATATTTTAGAGGACCAATTAGTATCTCCGATTTTGGACAATTTACCTATTGCCCAACAGATCAATATTTGGTGGCAGATGTATGGTTGCGCAGCCCACAATGGGAGGGTAATTACGGACTTTTTAAATACAGAATTTGGAGAAAAATGGATAGGAAGATTCGGACCAGTCGCATGGCCACCAAGGAGTCCAGACTTAACACCTCTAGATTTTTATGTATGGGGAAAATTCACCCAACCGATTTTGTCTCGAGAGCAACTAATGGAACAAATTCAAACGGCGTGTAATAATTTGAAAATGAACCACCAACAAATCCTTGCAGCAGTTACATCAACGTCTAAAAGATGCCTATTATGCGTCCGGCACGATGGAACTCATTTTGAACAATATCTGTAGGGTAAATTTGATGAATAACCACACCATTCTAATATTTTCAAGCCGAATTAATTAGTTTAAAATTATTCGTAATATTGTATAGAATTGATTTATTGAATTTCATTTTTTTTATTTATAAAAAGATAATTTTGTTCACTTTTGCTTAATATAATAAAAAACGTAATAACTGTTAAAACCACTTCGTTCATGTGTGAGAGTAGAGAGTTTTAGCTTATCGTCTTAAATAAAACGACATAATTTGACATTCCATATAAAAATTCGCTTGCTTACCGTATACGAAACAAAATATCTTAATTTTGCATGTCTTATATGCCGTTCGAAAGCTAAGATATGTATTAGGCCAACTTTTGTCAACTTTGTAGATTTGCCACTACAATATACCGTTACGAAATTCGGGTTTAATTTTGACATTAAAAGTTGAAATTTACATTTCTGCAAAATTCAAAACGTCGTATCTCGGAAGATACGAAACCGTTCGAAACGTTCGATATGTCCTTTTATTGGAAATTTTGTGTACTTTAAGCAGAATGTGAAAAACATTGATTTGGCTAAAATGGAAGCTAGAAAATAGGAGTTTTTTAAAAAAAGTCGTGTTTTTTGACAAGTATCACAAAAAAGGCAATTACTCCTTAACGGTAAAAGCTAGAGAAATAATTTTGGCGATATTTTTCCTAAAACATCCTGTAGAGTCTACCATTGGTCTATGGCTAACCAGTTGCGGGACACCCTGTATATATGTATACACAGTGTCCCGCATTGGGTGGTCAATTCTGCAATAGACTAGTTGAAAATTTACCTTAATCATATCATACTATCGTCTTTTTTATGGATGTCAGAAACAAACCTTCTTTTCTTATGAAAGTAGATTGGCATTGATTCATGATCTTAGTATGGTAGTATCTCTAGTTATAGGAATAGAGAGATCAACGAATTGGACATTCGGCTGAAGCGCAGTCCTATCTGTATCTCGACAGCAACGTCCTTATTTGAAACCTCTAAAACAACAGTTAGTGCCAAATTTTAAGTAATTCCAGAAATTGAAATCAAATTGTTTATTAAATAATTAGGGTAGTATTATACTTTAATATAATGGGACAAGTCGTTATTTTCGTCGACTTTTACAAAAACACAATTTTATCACAAAAGATGATTATTTCTTTGCAAAATCTTTTCTCGTGGTGAGAAAAACTCTCACATTTGGTTTGAAAAACCAAATTCCCTCAAATTTCCCCTATGCGTCCGCCATCTACATTTGAGCTCTATCCCGTGTAGGGTAGTTACACGCATGAACTCTACCTGGGTAAGTGTCATTTTTTTATATGAAGTTCTACCCAAACCTGCACGGGATAAACACTATAAAACGTACCTAATGTTTCGTTACCCAAACCTACACGGGATAACCGAAAAACGCACTTTTTTATAATAATTTGTATGTTATAATATCTGTATCTTCGAAGCGAAAAACAACAAGAAAATACCGATTTTGAAGACAAAATCATCTTAAGTAACGAGGCTCATTTTCATCTCGATGGATTCGAATTATCGCATTTGTGGCTCAGAAAATCCACGAGTGATTTATGAGGAACACATGCATCCACTTCTTGTGATTGTTTGGTGTGGATTTTGGGCTAAAAAAACAAAAACCGTAAAATGGCCGCCTAGACCTTATGATCTGGCGCCTCTGGACTTTATCACAATATAGAGAAGATAAATCAAGCCGTTTGTAACTTTGTTTTGAATTACTTTTTTATGAATTTAGTTCTGTCATAACGATTGAAGCATAATTAGGACCCACGAAGCTGAAAGCTCGAATCTCATGCGTATATGTATTCATGTGCAAAGGGTAAATTCCTTTAAGAGATAAAAAAAATCAACCACGCACAGGGACGTACCGAGCAAACATTTGTTGGGGGGTGAAAAGTAAAATTTTCCGCCTACATTTGAAAATTCACTAATTATAATTTGAGGTACGGAAATTTCGTTTTTACGAAATAGATGCGAATTTCGGGGAAAATTGCTCTTTTATGCAAATAAATGTTCTAATTTGGACTTTTTCCACAAAAAAAGTTTATTTTAACCAAAAATGGCAGTTATTGGAGATAATTTTCATCTCAGATTTTTTTTGTCTGATGTTTTCCGTTAATAAGAATAGAGAAATTATTAAATGAAGAGATTCGCTGAATCACAAGCACGGTGGCTTGCTGAACACCGAGCAAGCACTTTAGTTGGAGGTTTGATGAATGAACTTTGTTTTCTGCAATGCGATTTTTTCAGGGTGAGTTTTACTCGCGGTTCGGCGGGCCCCAAAATTAAAATAAACTTTATATAAGAATTAAAAGCGTAACGATATTAGCGGCATATGCCTCAGCAGTTTCTCGTTTTACCGTTACCGTAGCTCCTTGAGGAGTGGTCTTGTCGACTAGTATCTATGTGTGTTGTCTGAATTCGGAGTGTGATACAGTTGGCCGACACACTTCATACTGAATAATAAACATGCGAGGTTTTTTTGCAACGCGAGTTTTGAACAGTCGTTTAATTGTGAATCTGCAGAATTTCTAGAGTTATAGAATTTAAATTAAATTTAAAAATTAAAATAACAACAAGAAAATTTACAAAACTAGGTTTTTATGCGAATTTCAGCGAAATTTCCAATATCCAAAATTAGTTTATGTGAAATTCCTGTTTTTTATTTGCGAAATTTCCGTACCTCTAATTATAAAATATTTTTTGAGCGTTCATGTAAACATCGAAAAATACAAAGACAAAAACACAAAGGATTGTATGAATATATAGAAATTTGATTCAACCAGTTAAGTTAAGTTAAGTGACCCGCCGGCCGTAACTTAATTTTTGACCATCGCTCCATAATTCGATGTAAATCAATTTTATCGACAATATCCTTTGCAGAAAACTTTAGCGTCAAATTGTCTAAACGTTCATTCCCCATTAACGTTCGTAAATGATTGATTTATTAATCTTAATTTACTAAATTCTCATTCGCTCGAGGCTGAGTACATTCAATTACATACTTTTAATATTGCAACTTTCAAATGCTTATATCCTTAAACTCAATAGGTATTCTTTTGTAAATTTATTAATGCCGAAAATCTAAATCCTACATATTCCCACTGAGGTCAAATTTGCCGACTACAGATGAAAATTAAAAATGTTAGGGAGGTGAAACACCACCATATCCCCCTTTAGCTACGTCCCTGATCATGCAGCATTTATAGAAAATTTTATTTTTTAAGCGGGATAAAATCGAAAAAAAATGGAGCGTATCGCCCGCCAAAGGAAAAAAAAACGAAAGCGAACAAGTCTATAGGGTGGTCAATACTGTAAGGGTTAATAGCGCAACTTGTTTCAGCAAGAAAATTACCAATACAATCGGAATTTTTTTTACCGTTACCTTGTTATCGCTGTTTTTGTGAAAGTCATCGAAAATCGTGACTTGTGATGCAAAATCATGATTTGCAGCCCTCCTAATGACTTAATCCAAGATTTGATTTCAGTTTCAGAAAATACATAAAATTTCACAAAAACCGAAGTTTTTCCAGTTGCCAACATTATCGCCACTTTCAAAATACAGTTACTCAAACTTAATAGAAATTTTAAAATAGATTTTTCATCGAAAATTCAAACAGTAATTTCATAACGGTGCTTTATACACACAACTCTGCAAAGTTGATAAAGGTTGCTTCAACATGTTGGCTTTCCAACGGTATATCACTTTTCCTATTTACATTGCAGAATTTTAGAGAAACACGCATTTAATGGTAAAAATCAAGGCAATTATTTTCTTATCGGATTATTCAAACTGAAATTTTATTCATTTATTTTTTATATTTTAGTATCGCAATTTTGAAAATTTGTTCAATAAAAATGGAAATAACGTTTTAAAAATGAGAAAGAACCAATCTTGGATTAAGTTATCAGAGGGGCTGCAAACTATGATTTTGAAAGTCACGATTTTAGATGACTTTCACAAAAAGAGCGATAACAAGGTAACGGTAAAAAAATTCCGATTGTGTTGGTAATTTTCTTGCTGAAACAAGTTGCGCTATTAACCCTTACAGTATTGGCCACCCAATGCGGGACACCCTGTATGATTACCGGACAGAACTTGTTTTTTTCATTGACAGGGCTACAGCCTTCCAGGCAACATCCCCCAAAAATTATTTTTACCAAAATATTCCACAAATCCTGTTCTAGTGCCTTTCAAAAAAAAATCTTCGGTCGGAACAATAACGGGTAAGATATATGCAATAAACGGTGAAATTTTCACCCTGACAGACTTAAGTGAGTAACCCAATTTGAGATTGGAGTCACCAGTTGCAGAAAGACTTGCTTCTTCTGTCTCTCCGTGATGGGATTTTTATGAACTTTGGAATGAATGATCCTCTGGTGGTCCTTATAAAGAATGAATCTCTTCCATTTAGATAAGTGAATGGAATAACGGTAAATTAATAGATAAAGATAACAAAAGATTTCAATTGCGTCTTTCGGCTCATCGCATTGGCAATTTTTTTAAAGACACTGTGACATTGAGAAACTGGGACATTGGGACATTAGGATAGTGGGACACTGGGAGACTAGGATCTTGGGGCAGTGGGGTATTAGGAAATTGGGACATTAGGGTCTTGGGACATTAGCACATTAAGACATTGGGGCATTAGGATTAGGCACACTGGGGAAACTGGGATTTGGGGACATCGGGATATTGGGGCATTGGGTCATCGAGATATTGGGGCATTGGGACATCTGGACATTGGGATATTATGACAATGGGACATTGGAACATTGGGATATTGGGACATTAGGGCACTGGGAGACTGGGACATGGGGGTACTGGGATATTGGGACATTATGACTTTGGGATAATAGGACAATCGGACATTGGGACACTGGTACATAGGGGCCTTAGGCCACTGAGACATCGGGATGTTGACATTGGGACATCGGGGACATTGGGATATTGGGATTTTAGGACATTAGGTGGGTGACTGGGACATTGGGATATTACGATACTGAGACATTGGGACACTCGGTAGGGCCTAATGTCCGAATGTCCCGGACAATAGGCCATTGGGACACTAATGTTTGCACATTGGGAAATTGGGACATTAGGACATATGGGACATCAGGATATTGGGACATTGGCACATTAGGATATTAGGACATTGGGACACTGGGATATTAGAACATTGGACAATGGACATTAGGGCATTCGGACACACTGGGACACTGGGACATTGGGACCCTGGGACATTGGGACACTGTGACATTGGGACACTGGGCCAGTGGGGAATTAAGACAGATCAGTAACAGAACGTTAACAAAGCGTTATCAAAGCAACAAGAGAGCCTTAGCAGATCGTTAACAGAGTGTTAACAGAACCTAAATCGATTAATAAGAGAAAGGTAACAGACCGTTTACAGAGCGTTAGCCGAATGATTAAAGAGAGTTAACAGAACATGAACAGAGCGTTAACAGAGAATTAACAGAACGTTAACAGACCATTAACAAAAAGATAATAGGGTGTTAAGAGAACGTTAGAGCATTAACAGAGTTAACAAAAAATTAACAGATTACTAACAGAATGTTAGCAGAACCATAACACAAAGATAACAGAAATCTACAGGAGATTTACTGGAAACTAACAGAACATTAACGGGACATTAACAGAATGTTAAAAAGAACATTAACTGAGCTAACAGCATGTTACCAATGCATTAACAGAATGCTTACAGATTCTTAACAAAGTTTACGGAATGTTAGCAGAGCATTACAAGATCGCTAGTAGGAAAGAGGACACTAACAGAATTAACGAAGAGCGTAAACAGAATTTTCCCAAAACAAAAATATTAGTTGGCTATTTAACCCTTAACTACATTCGTGTGGGACTAGGGTCCCCCAAGGTGAACATTCTTAGACTTCTCTCAAATGTTTTAAATTTGATGCAGTTGAGCTTTCGCGTATTTGTAGCACTGCTTAAGAGCTTGCAAACAGAGAAAAAGCGCTGGACTGCAGCTTATAGGTTAGAAGCTGTAAGCTGCGCGGGGGACTTAGGTCCTACTTACGTAAGTAAAATTTTTTTTTAACTTCCGATATATTCGCAACTTTTTTCTTGTATTTTGCAGTTTTCATTGGAATTTGACATTATTGTAAATAGAGAATATTTTATTTTTCCAATGGAACTGAAAGACGACTTTTGGAAAATCATTCAATTTGATGGACTGGAGCCGGAGGTCGAACCATGTTTGGGTTCGGATCATCAGAATCAAATGCAATCAGAACAGTTTCTTAATTATTTTAAGAATTGCAGATAACTTGCACGATTAACAGATGGTATAGCTGTTATCGCAGAACGACTACCAATTTCTATGGAAAAAATTCAAGAAAAACTGTTAATTATATTTAAAATTATAGCTATATTTTTCGTTCTTTATTATGTAAACAACGTAAAAAGCCGTTTAGCTTTTTTTGAAATAACATTTGAATTTTAGACACGACTTTTGAAATATGTACTGAAAGTGTACCATGCGAAATTGCCACTTTCTATAATTAAAGCTGTAAACTTTACATCAAAGATTCAAAAAAATATATTTTTGCGTTTATTACACGTCTATGATTTGTTTCAGATTAGGAGTTCATCATTTTCAAAATTAAATGTATTAAAAATCACATTTGGTAATGGGGGACCCCACGAGTGTAGTTATGTAGGCCGGAAATAGCGAGTGTAGCTGAGGGTTGAGTATGCAAAAATATATGATATCTGACCAAAAACAAAAAAGTTGTAAAAGTTACCCCGCCAAAAATAAAATTCATCTGCCGCGAAAAGAATACATATCACTCCAATCCGCCGCTCATATGTAATTTTGTTTTAGGTGTAAATGCTGGAGAAGTTTAAATATACAGGACTACTTCTTAAAGTAATTTGGTGGGAGCCGTCAAAGTGGCACTGAATAAAATGTTAAAGCTCCCACCAAATTACTTTAAGAAGTAGTCCTGTACATTTAAACTTCTCAAGCATTTACACCTAAAACGAAATTACATATAAGCGGCGGATTGGAGTCATATGTATTCTATTTGCGGCAGATGAATTTTTCTTTGGCGGGGTAACTTTTATAACTTTGTTGTTTTTGGTCAGTTTGATTTTACAGAGTAACTCCTGTCATGCATAAAATAAATAAATAACAGGCGCAACAGTCCAACATTGGACTAAGGCCGCAGATGTGTTAGTGACATCCAATTTCTAAGATCATAACTGCTTTTTTGTTGAGGAGTTAAGATCAACAGCACGTTCAGCAGTGTGTCCCTATAAAGGGGTACTCGTTTAACATCTGAGTGAGATCATAGTCCGTTACATGGGTCGTGAGTTCGAGAAACACCATAAACTGAATTGGTTTACGGTGAGACTCGAACCCACGACCCTATGCACCGAAGGTGTGCACTAATCACAACACCAACCAGACTACACCTATCAATGACAGGTGTATTATTGGTTAGCATGCATGACAGGCTGTCATGCATGCTAACCAATAATACATGCTAGGAGACCTTGGTTTCAAGTTAATGAAATTAATTTGACCTTCGGTTTATTTTCAGTATTAGGAATAGCTGCTTTAAATTAGGTTTGAGAGGGTGCACACACATCCATGATCCGTATGAAGAGTCATTGTCATACAGCAGGCTCCTATTTAAATCATTAACTCATGAGAAAACTTTAATATTACCAGCAAAAACCCTATTCATACATTTGATTCTGCGTATACGTATATGCTGAAAATTTTTTTTTTTTTATTTCCATATATTTTTATTTCAGTTCAATTCCAAAATCTCTATCTCTCAGAGTTGTTTATTTATCGATAATTCTTTATGTCTACATTTTTCGTTTGATAAATCAAATAAATTGCTTTCTCCGAAGTAAAACATTCTTCGTTTTGATACAAACATGCAATTTTAATTTGCATGTAGATGTAATTGTACCCTGTTGCTGTGTGATATATAGCTTTTTATATATTCACACACACACTTTGCTTCCAACCGATTCTATCATCATAGTAAATTTTCAAATTTTCGGTTTTATTTTTAACAATTTTCACACCGTGCAACGGCAACCTGACTATATTAAAATTAGATTTTTGATATAACATACTGTGGGAAACGCGGGAAAATTGCTGAGGGAAAAATTTCGTCTTTTCAATATGATCCAGACTAGTATTGCGTCTCACTAGCCAAGTGTCTTTCGTCCCGTTTAGTACTTAGGTGTTCCGAGACCGAAGCAGTATCTGCACAATGGCTGCTGAACAAAAAAAAGCTCCCCTTCTCAAGGTGCAAGAGGACTTTGAGAAGAATATTACCGGGTAGGTGGAAAGTGAAGTGATTATAATATTTTGTAAAATATACAATAATTATTGTTTTTATGGTGTTTAGATTTTTGGGTGTAAACGAAAATTGTGTCCTTATTCTGGATTATGATGGTACCCTTGCTCCCATCGCCGAACAGTTGGCTCCCATGCCAAAGGACACTGAATTGGCTATCAAGAAATTGGCGGCCAACGAGAAGGTGTTCATGTGCATCATGAGTGGAAGGAATTTGGAAGAAATCAAGAAACACGTGAAACTAGAAACTGTCACTTATGCCGCCAATCATGGTCTCGAAGTTGAGTATCCCGATAAAGCCAAATTCTCAATTGAAATGCCACAAGCCCTTCTGGACAAATATGGAAAATTGCTCGAAGAGTTGAAAGAAAAGGTGCGGAGCTACTATAAAAATTCTTATTAATCCAGAGAAAATAAAACAAAAATAATATCGTTTTCTTGCAGGTCGTGTGCAGCGGATCGTGGGTGGAGGATAAGAAAATCTCTCTCACATACCATTACAAAGGAGTCAACGACAAGCTTCGTGCCAAACTCATCGAAGATGCTAAGAAAATTATTAAATCCCATGGATTCCAAATCATCGATGCTCACTATGCTATTGAAGCTAAGCCACCAGTAAACTGGGATAAAGGTAAGTGAAATTAGAAGAAGAAAAAAATTGGCTGGCGATTATTTATTTTTAAAATAATCAAAAAGTGCGACCATCTGGCTCACTCGATCATCGTGAAAATAGAATTTTAATTGCAGTGCTGAAATGTGGGTGTAGATATTTATATTTCACGAAAGTGAAAAGCTTCTACAACAAATTTGAAACAAGAAAACTGACTACATTTATGGTCGCACTGGCAGATTGAACTGGTGCAAAAATATGTTTAATAGGGTCGATGAGGACTAGTTCGTAGCTGAGCCAATATTTTGTTGGAGCTACCTTTTTTTATTCTGGGGATGATTAAAGTTATCTGAGCTATTTAGAGGTTAGGGAAATGGTCGTTCTATGCAACCTTGCTTTTTTAGGGGGAATCGCTTCTTGATATGTGGATTTTGGAATTGTGATTCAGATGCAAGCCTCACCATTTCCAAGTTACATTTTTGGTTATTATGGCTTTATGTGGATAATAAATGTGAAGAGAACCTTAGAATCTCTAGAATTCCCAGAATAATAGAGTAGCGACCAACAATTTTAATTGACATAGGTTCAATCATTTCACATTTTGACATTTAAGTTTTAAAAACAAATGATCTCTAACAGATCTGAGTTTGATCCACTCAATTTGACTAATTTAATAAGTCGGTAGCTTGGTTGATACTGTGATTAGCACAGAGTTGCAAGTTTGAAACCTAATCTATACGACAGGAGAGTATAGTGGTTTTCGAAAATGGTACCCATGAGACGAACTCTAATCGCACTCGTTTGTGGAGGCAATAAACTCTGCAGAGTGTGTTTTGATCACAACAAATTTACAGAAAAAATCTAGATATAGTCAAAAAAATGAGATGTCGCCAAGTCGTCTATAGACCTAGCTTAAACTATGACTATTGCACCAATAGACTCAAAATGTTTATATCTCCAAATTTTCGAAGAGAAAACCTTCTGCTTATAATCAATTAATTTAATTGAAACCTTCGCAATTTTCTAAATGTTTAACTAATGACAAGGAAAATAAATTTTCTGAATTTTTGAAATGCCTCACTAGTTGTTTCACATTCTGCGTATAATTTTCACGTAAAAAACTAATTTCTACAAAAAATGTCATTTAGCACTTTATACAAAAAAATATCTTCTTTCGAGAAAATAAACAAAATCATACAAAATTAGAACATATTTGTGTATGCATACAAAAAAACTGTGTACCTAGTGCAGAAAAGTTTGTTGGCATCCGCATTATGTGGTCATCATTTCGTTTTCACTTGTGCCTTGTGTGTATCCATACTGCCTACAACCCATCTCTTTGCAATATAAAGCTTAGCTAAAAATAAAGTTTTTAAGTAATGGATATGAAAATCTGATTTCGTGAAAATCTTTGGAAAATCTTGAATCAACGAAACATTTTATATACAGATCACAATTTCCCATAATACGTTATTTTCGCTTAAGTTCAAAAACACAGTGATGGATGCGGTGAAAGCAAGTCGAAGCAATCTGGTCACGAAAGTTGACTTTAAAAATTTATTGAAAAATAGAAAAAAAACAAATATGATAAATGTATATTTATTAGAAGTGGTTTCCACTGAAATATAAATACATAAAATAGCCCAAAAAACTCTAAATGCCTCACCGTATATTATTTTCTATTTACACATACACACGAATTTGAATGTTTTTTTATTATTTCATATAATGAAATATTTGACAAGCAGCTTTAAACAAGTTGAACATTTCTTTAAAGTAGTAACACTGACCTTTGCGAATAAATAAATAAAAACGAAATCTTTTTAAATAAAAATAAAAAAAAAATAAACCGTTTGCTAGGTATTTATTTTTCTGTGACTATTTTTTCATATGTGTTGGAAAATGCTTTGAAATTTGAAATATTTTATATTTTGATAAATAAATATTTCATAATTCAGTATAAAACCGAATGTATGTATAAATATATCACTGCAAATGTATTCGTAAGCAAAGCGAAATGAAATTGTAGAGAAAACATCTGAAGAGGTGAAAGAGCTACATATTAATTAGACTTCTGCTAATGGGGTATAGCGCCATGGAAACAAGATTAATAGTTCTTTCTATTTACATATAGAAATGTTTACACAAGATTAATGTGTGACATGAAGTAAATTTTGCGGATATGTTGAATCTGGCCACGAAATTTTAGTTAACCAAAAAGCAGTGTATCCTGCGAAATCTTTATCCAAAAAATTAAAACATGTTTTTCGACGAATTAAGGAAAGATAGTTTCGAATTATGTAGTTTAATTTCATCTTAACAATATTGATCAACCAATCACTTTGTTTACAGGTGAGGCTGTTAAGATGATCCTTGAAAAGAAATTCGGCGAAGACTGGGCCAAGAATTTGAAAATCATTTATGCCGGTGACGATACAACAGACGAGGATGCCATGAAGGTAACCACAATTAAACATATTAATTAAAACATTCAAAATTATGAATTTATTATTATTTTTGTATTTTTATCAGGTATTGAAGGGTATCGGTAAGACTTTCCGCGTGTCTGAACAACCCAACTTGAAAACCTACGGTGACTTCCAGCTGAAGACACCCAATGAAGTTTCATTGCTCTTGAAATGGGTCCTGGAACACTATCTTACCAAGAAGAAGTAAAAGTGCATACCATAAATATAATTGCAACATTTATTTATTTTTTTCTATCGACCTACATATATGTATTTTAAATTTACTGACTACAAACAATTAAATAACAATATATAAATAAAAGAAACCCCATTTTGGATATTTAATTTAAATAAGTGTTTTTATGGAATTGTTAAAATACATAACAGGCGTGACAGTCCAACATTGAACTAAGGCCGCAGAGGTGCTAGTAACATCCAATTTCCAAGATCTTAACTACTTTTATGTTGAGGTGTTGAGATCAACAACACGCTCAGTAGTGTTATTTATCCCCATAAATGGATATTCGTTTAACATCTGAGTGAGATCGTAGTCCGTCCCATGGGTCGTGAGTTCGAAAAACACCATAAACTGAATTCGTTCACGGTGAGTCTCGAGCCCATGACCCTGTGCACCGATTTGCGCGCACTAACCGCCCTTCGCTTTCTAAGCGAAAAGGGTATATTATTATTTTCATGGAATTTGTATCGCATTGAAGGAAGCATCTCAGACTATATCATCATAATCAACGTGGCACGATAGCCCGACGGCGGGCTTTGGCCGCTTGAATTGTGGACCAGTTTCAGAGCGTCTTCACTTATTAGTTCTCCCAGCGAGCTCTCGGCCGTCTACGCAACCTCGTTCCGTCAATTCGTTGTGCGTTCATCACCTCATTTGGCATACGATTATCATCCATTCGTTGTACATGCCCGGCCCATTGCAAACGTTGAAGCTTCGCGATTTTCGATACTGGAAACCTATCTCCGACCGTATCATCACAGCCAGATTCAAATCCAGAGTACGAAACATCACAATTATTCAGTGCTACGCACCGACTGAACCTGCAGACCAATCCGCAAAGGACGTTTTTTATCAGCGACTAGGCGACACCTTTGATATGGCTCCCAGGGGTGACATCAAAATTATAATGGGGGATCTCAACGCCAAAGTCGGTACTGATAATTTAGGCTTGGAACATCTTATGGGCAATCACGGGCTTGGCGACAGGAACAACAATGGCGAAATGTTCGTGGAGTTTTGTAACTCTCGGCAACTAGTCATTGGCGGAACGTTGTTCAAGCATAAACCCTGCCACCTAACAACTTGGATTTCTCCTGATGAGAACAGAGAACCAAATTGACCATATTGCTGTTTCTAAATCATGGAGAAACTGCCTCTTAGACGTCAGGTCGAAGCGTGGGGCTGATGTTGGCAGCGACCACCACCTTGTTATCGCGAAATTTCGCTTACGAACGGCAGCGATTCAACGATCTCACAACACGCGAATCTTGCCACGATTTAATGTGCAAAAGCTAAAAAATTCCTCAACTAGACGTGCATATTCGACCGCCTTGCACGAAAAAGCTTGTGCAGCAACATCTCTTCAGAATCCTACAATTGAAATGGAATTTTGCAAAGGATTCTTTTATTTCATGTGGCGAAGCGACTGTGGGAAGATTGGATCGTGGTAGGAGACCATTTATCAGTGATGCTACTTGGTCTCTTATCTCAGCACGCAAAAGAGTTAAGGAACAGATTAACTCTGCTGCTGATGATTCAGCTAAAAATCAACTTCGTGCTGAATACCGTTCACTACAAAAAGGCGTGCAGAGAAGTGTGAGGCGTGATAAGCGTGCTTACATCAACGCTTTAGCGAAGGAGGCAAATTATGCGGCTTACCGTGGTGAAAGCGGTACCCTATTTAAGCTAATTAAACCACTAATTGGCAAGTCGTTCACAACGGACCATCCTGTGAAAGATAAAGAAGGGTTACTGCTTGTTACTGAAGAACAGCAGCTTCAGAGATGGAAAGAGCACTTTTTTGAGGTCCTTAACAACCGTTTCGGGCCTGCAAGTGCATCTTCATCGGCAGAAGAAGACGTCCCTCCAGTAGCCAGTATTAATTCCAGACCACCATCTAAGACGGAATTAAAGCGGGTTATCGAATCTATGGACGCCGGTAAGGCCCCGGGGATAGATGGAATTCCGGTCGAACTATTTAAAGCGGATTCGAATGCTACAGCGGATATTCTGCTTCCCCTCATCAGAGAGTGTTGGGAAACCGAAACTCTTATATAAACACTCTCCGAATTATTATTGAGCAATCCGCCGAATGGAGATCCCCATTACACCTCATGTTCATTGATTTCGAGAAGGCGTTCGATAGTGTTGATCGGGAGTATATTTGGAGAGCTCTTCGTAGGAGGGGCATACCAGATAAAATAATTTCCATCATCAAGGAATCTTATCAGGGAGCCCAATGTCACGTTTTGCACAAGGGTAAGCTTTCAGATCCTTTTGAGGTGCACAGTGGAGTGAGACAAGGTTGCATTTTATCACCTATTCTTTTCCTCATAGCCATTAACGATGTACTAGTGAGCGCGCTTCAAAACCAGAGGAAAGGTATCAGATGGAAAATGTTTGATTACCTGCAACACCTGGACTATGCTGACGATATTTGTCTGCTTTCAAATAAAAAGGAGGATGTAGCTCAAATGGCCGATGCTCTGCATTGCGAAAGCCGTAATGCCGGGCTCAAGATAAACGCTGCCAAGACCAAGTACTTGAGCTCCCTTCCTGGTGGACGAAGCGGAATTTGTGTTTCGGGCCAGGCAGTCGAAAAAGTTGACGAATTCTGCTACCTTGGAAGCATAGTCAAAGCAGATGGCGGCGCGGACGCTGATGTACAATCGCGTATCAATAAGGCTAGGGCAGCCTTCTTCACTTTGACTCCTTTCTGGCAAAATAACAACATTTCCAGGCGCACCAAAATCCGAATCTTCAATTCTATTGTAATATCTGTGCTTCTTTATGGCTGTTCAACTTGGAAGGTGACCAACGAGATAACAACTAAGCTGCAAACTTTCGTAAACCACTGCCTACGGCGTATCCTACAAATCCGCTGGCCGTAGATTATTTCCAATGATGATCTCCTGAGTATCACAGGCCTGGATTGGATAGGCACTTCTGTCAAAAGGCGAAAGTGGCAATGGATAGGTCATACTCTCCGAAGAGGGCCAACAAATATTGCAAAGCAGGCCCTAGATTGGAACCCTCAGGGAGCCAATGCTAGATGCCGTGTTGGACGTCAAGAAACACGTGGAGAAGATCGGTTAATAGCGAGGCTGCTTCATTAAACAAACAGTGGTCAGACCTAAAGACGATGGCACAGAACAGAACGAGGTGGAAAGTAGGCGTAGTTGATGCCCTATGCCCCACAAGGGGTTAACAGGAACCAGAGAGATTTTCGATACTTCCAGCTCATCGTAAAACTGATACAACTCATGGTTGTACCGGATACGCCATTGATCTCGCTCGCGAATGGCCCCGAAAATTCGCCGAAGGATCTTTCGTTCGAATCTGTCTAGCAAAATTCGGAGGCTTGGGTGAGAGTCCATGTTTCGCAACCATAACATAGCAAGGGTCGCATGATCGTTTTCTACACGCGGAGCTTCGTGTGCCTGTGCGCAAGTTTCGAATTAATTATAGGGACGACCGAGAAATAGGTCTTATCGGCTAGTTGTATCCGTCGCTTAATTTCGTCGGTTTCGTTGGCGTCCTTTGATAAGTTACCACCCAGATAATTGAAGTTGACATTTATGATGGAATTTGCTGGCATCCTTGTGTTCGAATGCATCATGGCTTTTGATTTGGTTTCGTTGATATGTAGTCCAACTACCTTTGCGGCGTTATTGGGGTTATGCAAAAGACTTTCTGCATCACCCAATCTTCGAGACACGATGTTGATGTTGTCGGAGTATGCTACTAATTGAGTCGGCTTGATGAGTAGCGTTCCGCTGCTGTCCATATTCATGGCTCGAATTACATACTCTAAAGCAAGGTTGAAAAGCGTCGACGCCAGCCCGTCGCCTTGCTTGAGTCCAGTACGAGTTTCAAATAGGTCAGTGAATCGGTTCTGCACTCTGACCTGCGAGACGGTATTAGTCATCGCCATCATTATGAGTCGCACTAGCTTTGCCGGTATACCAAAATGCAGCAAAAGGTTGTACAGTACACTTCGATCGGTACTGTAGTATGCCTGCTTGAAGTCGACAAAGATTTGGTATACGTCGATGTTATATTCCCAGCACTTCTGGAGTAATAAATACCTTACGAGTAAAAAGCTGATCGGTCGTTGAATGACCAGGTCTATGAAGCCACCTTGGTATTCACCTATGATTTGTTTTTCGTATGGATTAATTCTCTATTCCAGAGTTTTGGATAAATTTGGGAAACAACTGCTTTAAATCAACGGTTCGGAGATAATTAAGTTTGCATGAGCTCCGAGCTTTCCGCTTCGTGGGTTCTTCTTTGCCACAGAGCGAAATCCAATGCTATGGGTATCAGCCAAAACGACTTAATTTGTCTTATCTATAGTGATGTGCATGTTGTTACTATGCATGGAACATGTATTTAATTAAATTTAGGCATACTGTCAATAGTGTAATTTATTTTAGCAAAAAAAGCAATCAAAAAGAATAGGTATAACTTTTACCGTTATCATAAACTGAATAAATTTCAATTATTAGCTTTATTTTGATTAAAAATTCCAAAAGCTGCGCTCTCATCGTTAAATTGAAATGCAATTTTGACAGATTTTCACGCCAATTTAGATATTAGGTGTGTTTTTTTGGTTATCCCGTGTAGGTTTGGGTAACGAAACTCCATATAAAAAAATGCCAGCTGATCCACCTGTCATTTTTTTTATATGAAGTTTCGTTACCCAAACCTACACGGGATAACAAAAAAAACACACCTATTATTATTTTCTCATAAAAACTTTTGACAATCTTCTTTAATAGACATTCCGAATCCATTCTTAAAATCCAAACCTCATGGAATATTTCTTACAAAAAGAAATTCCGAAGAGCGTTAATTAGAGTTGATATACATTATGCAATCGATTGTACGATAAAGCTCCTACTCCTACCGGCTAGAGAAAATTAGCTTTCTATACAGAAAAAGGTGGTTTCTCCACCTTTATTGTACAATCGATGCCGACTCTTATGGTGTTCAGGATCTTTAATTTATCTATGTTGCATCCGATCATCCGATTAATCTATAGTTGACCAAATAATCAATGTTAGTTTATGTTAGTTAGCCAATAGTGTACCTGGGGGAATGGGACCATCTTCTTAAATCTTAACGTAGGTATCCCATTATGGAGTTACAAACTCGAGATGCCCGGAGGCTTTCAAGCAAACGTCTAGGATGAGCTACTCTAATGGTTGGCAGACATCAAGAAGTCCCACTCATTAATTTAAAATATTGTTGATAGATACTATTTAGTCTAGTAGTTAGGTGATTTGAGATTGCAAAATGTGGTGGAGAATTAGTATGAATCGAATCCGGAGCTTCCCACCAAAGTTTGCTTGCCGGACAAGGTCAAAATCGCGAAAAACCCTTGAAGTTTTTTTTTTTTATTTCACTCTGAAACTGTAAATTTCTGCGAAAAGCTATCCATTGTACATAAATATGTCAAAGAAAACAGTGTTTGGCGGAGAATCACGCATCCCTTTCTTCAAAAAATGTGTACTGAGCAATGAAGAAGAAAAATAAGGAAATGAAATATCTGAAAATAAAGGGGACAATTTGATTTTTTTTATAGGTAGCAGTGGCGTAGGAAATTTAGTGTTTCGGGCTGGTGTGGCTTAATACTTTTTGGCTTTTTCATTGGGTTGAGTATTCAACCGCAATGTACTGGGATACAAACTATTTAAAATTTTGTATTTAAACCAATTTATACCACGCAACGCTTTGCAATCCCATTTAAATGTACTTTTCACAATTGTATAAATTTTGATGCTGTTGGGATACAGCTATGCAACAGGAACGTTGCTGATTAATTAATTTTAAGCATCTATTAGTTTTGAAATTTCGTATTCAATGCCCCCATTTTTCCGACGCCTCTACACGAAGTTACAGCATTAAGCTGCGCATGTGATTGTTTTTGTTTCAATTAATTTTCCATTTAAAATTCAAATGAAAATATTTTGGTCCCAAAAAAAAAGTCGCATATCTAGTGTATTATGAACGCCATCTAGATACATCAAGGCCGTAACTCAGCTGTTCCAGCTGTAGTTTGCCTACTAAATTTTGGATTTACACGAACAAACAACAACAACAAGCATATGACGTAATTAAAAGGAACAACGAGTACCAAGGCGGCTTTAGACCTGGTCGTTCGACGACAGATCAGCTTTTTACAGTGAAGCTCTTACTCCAGAAGTGCTGGGAATACAACATCGACGTATACGGTATACCAAATATTTGTTGACTTCAAGCAGGCATACGACAGTATCGATCGAAGCGTACTGTACAACATTCTGCTGCATTTTAGTATACCGGCTAAGCTAGTGCGACTCATAAGGATGACGATGACTAATACCGTCTCGCAGGTCAGAGTTCAGAACAGACTCACTGACCTATTTGAAACTTGTACTGGACTCAAGCAAGGCGACGGGCTGGCGCCGACGCTCTTCAACCTGGCTCTGGAGTATGTGATTCGAGCCATGAATCTGGACAGCAGCGGAACGCTACTCATTAAATCGACTCAACTAGTAGCCTACGCCGACGACATCAACATCATGTCTCGAAGATTGGGTGATGCAGAGAGCCTTCTGCATAATCTCAATAACGCCGCCAAAGAAGTTGGGCTACATATCAACGAATCTAAAACCAAGGTTATGATGCAATCAAAAACTAGAAAGCCAGTAAATTCAAGCATCACAGTGGGGGACCTCAATATAGAATATGTAGACAACTTCACTTACCTGGGTTGCAATTTGTCAAAGTACGCCAACGAAACAGATCAGATAAAGCGACGGATACAACTAGCTAATAAGTGTTACTTTGCGGTCCTCCAAATTATGAATTCGAAGCTGATGCACAGGAACACGAAGCTCCAAGTGTATAAAACCATCATCCGACCTGTGCTATGCTATTGCTGCGAGGCATGGACCCTAACCCAAAACTCTGAACACCTGTTGGACACATTCGAGCGAAAGGTTCTCCGAAGAATCTTCGGGGCCGTTCGTGAACGAGGTGAATGGCGCATCCGGTACAACCTTGAGTTGTATCAGCTGTATGATGAGCTACAGGTGTCGAATATCGTGAAATTGCAGCGATTGCAATTTGCGGGACATGCACAAAGGATGAACGACGATCGCATGCCCAAAAAGGTGATGAACGCGCAACGAGTGGACGGAGCCAGATTGCGTGGACGACCGAGAGCCCGATGGGAGCATTCTGTATGTGAGGACGCCCACCACATGCTAGGCTTTCGGAATATCGTGCCATAAAGAAGATGAACATACCCCCTCAGCTTAACCCTTTACCTGCCACAGGCATTTAAATATTTTTGAAAAAATCATTTTCTTGCACGACTTAAAGCCTAATATCTCCAAATCTAGACTAGCTAGAATCGTGATTCAAAATGATTATTACAGCCATCAAATTTATCTATAAAATAAGACTAACCACACTAAAATCGGATAAGAGGTTTGGTTTGTACAGAACTTCAAAGTCAAATTTGCGTGATTTGACACAAAAACAATCTTTTTTTCCATCTCAATTTTCTCCAACTTCTGCCAAAATGAGGTGCTTGTACGATTCTTTTAAAAATTGGCGAATAGTCTTATCATCATATCTATCTTACATGATTTTATTCTAGCTCTATTATTTCTAACAGTTTTAGTACGTTAAGTGCAGAAAACTAGGGTTAATTTTGGCTCGATTTCGACATATACTTTGAATAGATTTTACCAATTGCAGATCTATAGGGGCAGTGTGAATTGAATTGTATTGAATTCGAGCCAAAATTAACCCCAGATTTCTGCACTTAAGATACTAAAACTGTTAGAAATAAAGGAGCTAGAATAAAATGATGTAAGAAAGATATTATCGTAAGGTTAGGCGCCAATTTTTAAAAGAATCGTACAAGCACCTTACCTTGGCAGAAGTTGAAGAAAATTGAGATGGGAAAAAAATTGTTTTTGTGTCAAATCACGCAAATTTGACTTTGAAGTTCTGTACAAACCAAACCTCTTATCCGATTTTAGTCTGGTTAGTTTTATTTTATGGAAAATTATTGGCTGTAATAATCATTTTATTTCACTATTCTAGCTGGTCTAGCTTTGGAGATATTAGGCTTTGGTGTGTTCCGTACAACTATTTTGCTGGAAATCAACTGAGGAATCATAATCCGGTGCATTTATGCGGCAGCTTCCGGACACCCTGTATAGACGGCGGTTGTATTATGCGGTTATTTGCATTTCCTTTTTAGATTTTCTTATTCATTGGCACTGAGTGCTACTGTCATCCCCTTGGTAAGTATCCGATTTTGACAATTAAATTTAAAAAAATCACCAAAATGTAATTTTGGTTATGTCATTTTCTGTCTCCATTTGATTGCTATAGTGTGGATGCTAAAGGTCCCTCTAGAAGTGTCGCCAAATGGCTGCGCGTCCAAAAACTGGCATCGCGTGCAGCCATTTGGCTGCTACTTAGCATCCACACGAGCAGCCAAAAAATGACATAACCAAAATTTCATTTTGGTGATTTTTTAAATTTAATTATCAAAATCGGACTCTGCGCGTTTGAATTATTACACGGCCATTCACGAATTATTCAATTTCACACAAAAGAACGAAGAAAAGTTGCTAAATTGTCACTTTGAAATTGAAAGGTCCACCTAGACGTGTCGCCAAATGGCGACACGTGCAGCCAAATGGCTGTTGTCATTCCATCCAAACGTGTCGCCATTTGGCTATGCGTCCAGTTTTGATATTCAATATGGCAACCATAGATATACATACTGGATACGAAGAAAGCATATCGTTCTATTGCAACCCGTGAAGCCACACACATACTTTGATTTTCCCGTATTCGTACACGGCAATTTTTTTCTCCCCTCTCACGTCACTGTCCAAAATTGCGATTATAACACTGGCTCTCAACCTTTTTTCTCAACTGATTTTTTTCGGAAGAAATCATTGAACATTTAACGTTGATTCCGCATTTTTTTCATTTTTGTACATTCTTCCTGGATTATTAAAGCTAGCACTTATTTGGAATTATACTGTAACTTATTTTTAGTACAACAAAATCGCATTATCAAAATCTGATTACAAAATTCTTTTCCGCAAAATGCTGAGAAACACTGGAAAATTGCGGGGAATTCGCTCATTCCGTTCCGTTCCAACTTCTGACATGAGTGACAAGTCCCCGTCTGTTTTCACATCGTTAAGAATTGTATTCAGGGATAACTTTAAAATTTAAAGTTTTTAGTGAGTTTCATTAATTCAAATCCCTTAACAACATTTTAAACTTAAATAATGAAGTGCGCTGTAAAGAATTGTGCAAGTGATTTACCGAAAACTTTGAGCCTGAATTTCATTTTTCGTGTAAGCTTCGTGCTCTGGTGATACAAATTGAAGATTTTTTAATAGCTAACCACGTCGGCTGGTAAACTGATAACTTGTAAGGTGTAAACAACATATTACTGAATATCGCATGTACCTTCTTATAGATGGTACTATCAGTGCCATAAATATTTTCGGTAAAAATATGATTTCGGTGAGCTTTCCCATACGTGGCACGGAATTCTATGTATTTTTCATGATGCTAACCAGTGAATCTCGTAAAAGGCTCTATTAATCCGAAAAACTGAATTAGTGGCGGTGAAAATGAAATATGTGAGAATGTTTTTAGTTGCATATTTCATAGATAAAAAGTGATTTTTTCTCGGAAAATTCGGGTGAATTCACAGTAGCGCCGTGTAGTATGTATTTTCTCGTTCTTTTGTTCCAATCGTTCCAATTTCACCTTCACCTCAAACCTTTTTTGGTGATTGTTTATGATAAAAATATGGCGCGAAAGATTCGAATTGTGAACTAATTAGAATATTTCGGATGTTCGCTAAAAAGGTAAACTAAACTAAATTTAACCGAAATTACGTTTTAGAATGTTCATAGAAATTGCTGTTAGCTACTTTGAATGTTGATACATATTACCTTAAAATTGTGTCGTTGTTTTTGTCTTATCATAATGATAATGTGTATCATTTACAGAGTGGTTTCGACGTATCTATTTAATTACCCTGATTCCGATTTTGAGCTACTAGCCGCTGAAACCATATGGGGCAATACAATCCAGGTAAAATGCTGATAAAAACTAATGTTGTTTTTGCCATCAATCACAGTCATTGTAAAAAATTGTGAGGTTACGAAACAAAACAGTTGTGTTGTGCCGTTCTGATTCCCAAACTACAATTTTGCGAATCAGAAATAATCTCTTCTTTTCGTTAGTCTGTCTAATATAAAAGCAGATCCTTTTTTACAGGTTAGTTTATATTTCAAATTTCAACCAGAAAATTCAGCAAAGCTTAAATTTACATTAAAAGTATGTACTGAGTTCACCGAGCGAAAAACTTGCATTTATGTCTCCCGTGAAAAAATTTACGTGGAGACTTGCTTTTTATTTAGTCAATTTAAGATAAACGTTTACTCGCGTTTTGATTGATTGTCGACCACATCTTTTCCTGTGAAACAAAGAGAAACTGCATTGTTTCGCTGCCGAAATGTCAAAAACCGGCAAAACCGGTGTGGAAATTTTCATGTGAAGGTACCATAAAAACCTTTACGAATTTGAATCAGGCCAAGAAGAAAAGTTGCCTTCTTTGCAAATCGGAATATCACTCTGTTCTACACTGTTCCCAATTCTTAAAATCTAAGGGAAGAACCAATTTGCTAAAAAATAATAACATTTGCATAAAGTGTGCAAGGCACCCATATAAGTCAAGAAAAGATGACAGGGTTCTGCCTTGTTACTATGGAAATCAATTAAAATGTAGTATCTGTTCTGCTAATCATCTTACGGAATTGCATGAAGACAAAAACAAAACTAAATTAGCAATTAGCAAAC
Source organism: Microchrysa polita (assembly GCA_949715475.1). Lineage (NCBI taxonomy): Eukaryota > Metazoa > Arthropoda > Insecta > Diptera > Stratiomyidae > Microchrysa > Microchrysa polita. Next base: position 68,164,001 of record OX454415.1, on the reverse strand, counting down.
CGATTCAGCATTCTGATTCTCGGTCATCAACACTTGACCCTAATACTGCTTCATTCATTCAATCAAATAAGTCAGCAAATTCAATTGTAGGTAAATATGAAACAAACAGTATGAATACCTTTACTCAGCATACGCAGGTAATTCTGCAGACTGCAATTGTTTATGCGGAAAACAATCATAAACTTTATAGCTGTCGTGTTTTATTAGATCAATGCTCGCAAAGTTCTTACATTGCAGAAGAACTTGTGCAGAAGCTTAATCTAAAAAAGTTCTCCGCTGCCGTTGAGGTATATGGCATGGGAGGCACTCTAGTTGAAAAAATTGATTCCATGACAATGCTAAAAATACGGTCAACTAAGAACTTAAATATCTGCTATGAGATAAAGGTATATGTAGTTAAACGCGTCTCAAGACGGCTGCCCTACATAACTTCCGATGAGCAAAGTATGGACGAGCTTGGAAAGTTTGATTTAGCTGATCCATATTATGCAAAGCCCCAGAATATACAAATGCTTTTAGGTGGTAAGGTATATGCTGAGATTATAAACAGTAAAATTCCACCATTGCATGTGAAAAAACTATTGGTGCAACCATCATCATTCGGGTGGTTGGTTTCGGGCGGAGTTGAGATGAAAACACAATCTGCAGTTTCTTCTTTTGTTACGCAATCGAAGGAAGTAAGGGAAGTTGAGGCTAACTTACGAATGTTTTGGGAAATTCCAGATGATTCTTGCAAGGATGATAATAAATCGGCAATGCAGCTATATGAGAAACAATTTTATAGAGATGATATGGGAAGAATGCACGTACCCTACTTATTTAAGAGTGATCACCTAAAATTAGGCAATTCATTCGATAAAGCTAAGCAAATATTTTAGCACAAGAGAAAAGGCTTAAAGCTGATTCAAGTAAAAGTCATAGATATACATACTGGATACGAAGAAAGCATATCGTTCTATTGCAACCCGTGAAGCCACACACATACTTTGATTTTCCCGTATTCGTACACGGCAATTTTTTTCTCCCCTCTCACGTCACTGTCCAAAATTGCGATTATAACACTGGCTCTCAACCTTTTTTCTCAACTGATTTTTTTCGGAAGAAATCATTGAACATTTAACGTTGATTCCGCATTTTTTTCATTTTTGTACATTCTTCCTGGATTATTAAAGCTAGCACTTATTTGGAATTATACTGTAACTTATTTTTAGTACAACAAAATCGCATTATCAAAATCTGATTACAAAATTCTTTTCCGCAAAATGCTGAGAAACACTGGAAAATTGCGGGGAATTCGCTCATTCCGTTCCGTTCCAACTTCTGACATGAGTGACAAGTCCCCGTCTGTTTTCACATCGTTAAGAATTGTATTCAGGGATAACTTTAAAATTTAAAGTTTTTAGTGAGTTTCATTAATTCAAATCCCTTAACAACATTTTAAACTTAAATAATGAAGTGCGCTGTAAAGAATTGTGCAAGTGATTTACCGAAAACTTTGAGCCTGAATTTCATTTTTCGTGTAAGCTTCGTGCTCTGGTGATACAAATTGAAGATTTTTTAATAGCTAACCACGTCGGCTGGTAAACTGATAACTTGTAAGGTGTAAACAACATATTACTGAATATCGCATGTACCTTCTTATAGATGGTACTATCAGTGCCATAAATATTTTCGGTAAAAATATGATTTCGGTGAGCTTTCCCATACGTGGCACGGAATTCTATGTATTTTTCATGATGCTAACCAGTGAATCTCGTAAAAGGCTCTATTAATCCGAAAAACTGAATTAGTGGCGGTGAAAATGAAATATGTGAGAATGTTTTTAGTTGCATATTTCATAGATAAAAAGTGATTTTTTCTCGGAAAATTCGGGTGAATTCACAGTAGCGCCGTGTAGTATGTATTTTCTCGTTCTTTTGTTCCAATCGTTCCAATTTCACCTTCACCTCAAACCTTTTTTGGTGATTGTTTATGATAAAAATATGGCGCGAAAGATTCGAATTGTGAACTAATTAGAATATTTCGGATGTTCGCTAAAAAGGTAAACTAAACTAAATTTAACCGAAATTACGTTTTAGAATGTTCATAGAAATTGCTGTTAGCTACTTTGAATGTTGATACATATTACCTTAAAATTGTGTCGTTGTTTTTGTCTTATCATAATGATAATGTGTATCATTTACAGAGTGGTTTCGACGTATCTATTTAATTACCCTGATTCCGATTTTGAGCTACTAGCCGCTGAAACCATATGGGGCAATACAATCCAGGTAAAATGCTGATAAAAACTAATGTTGTTTTTGCCATCAATCACAGTCATTGTAAAAAATTGTGAGGTTACGAAACAAAACAGTTGTGTTGTGCCGTTCTGATTCCCAAACTACAATTTTGCGAATCAGAAATAATCTCTTCTTTTCGTTAGTCTGTCTAATATAAAAACAGATCCTTTTTTACAGGTTAGTTTATATTTCAAATTTCAACCAGAAAATTCAGCAAAGCTTAAATTTACATTAAAAGTATGTACTGAGTTCACCGAGCGAAAAACTTGCATTTATGTCTCCCGTGAAAAAATTTACGTGGAGACTTGCTTTTTATTTAGTCAATTTAAGATAAACGTTTACTCGCGTTTTGATTGATTGTCGACCACATCTTTTCCTGTGAAACAAAGAGAAACTGCATTGTTTCGCTGCCGAAATGTCAAAAACCGGCAAAACCGGTGTGGAAATTTTCATGTGAAGTGGAGTTGTTACATTCATAGAGGATAATTTCGCCATTGCATAATAACATATAAAATTGTCTTTTAAGTAACAAAAATTTAAATGTTTGACTAACGTTATGTGCAAACACATTACAGAGCTTTATTCAACGCATAATTATTCCTCATTTGAAATATTTTTGCGTTTCCGCATGAATTTAAACCCATGCAAAAACAATTTAACAAGTGTTGGAGTCAAAATATTTAGTAGTCTGGCTAGTGCGCGCGCCTTCGTTGCACAGGGTCATGGGGTGGAGACTTAGAGTAGGTACTAACATCTTCATTTCACGTGAAATCCATGCAAATACTGTCAAAATTTTGATGATCGTGAAAACGAATTCGCTTGGTTGTAGTTACTTTACACGAAAGTCTCCACACCGTATTTTGACATTTCGCCTGCGATAACAATGCCATTGCACTTTATTTCACAGGGAAAAGGTGTCATCCACAATCAATTAGCCCGCGAGTTCTCATTTATCTTAGAGAATAAAAGGCATGTCTCCACGGCACATTTTTCATGGTAGACATAAATGCAAGTTTTTCGGTCGGTGAGCATAGTACTTGCCTTTACCGTGAACAAATTCAGTTTATACATGGTGTTTTTCGATAATCCCACTCAGATGTTAAACGAGTTCCCATTTATGAGGATAAATAATACTGGTGAGCGTGCTGTTGATTTCAACCCGTCAACAAAAAAACAGCAAAATCTTGGAAATTGGATGTCACACATCTGCGGCGTTCGTACAGATTCGGACAGTCATGCCTGTTATTTATTTATAATAAATTTAAGAAACTGGCTCATTTTATTGCTATACATCCCGTGTAGTTTTGGGCAGCGTTGTTAAACACGATCGTGAGTTTTGAGTCAGAGTAAACCTCGATACCAAAAAACGTAACTATTGCTGGCGTCAAATGTCTAAATATTGCTTAAATAAAAACAGCAACTATCGATTTTGGACCTTTCAAAATCATAATGCAACATCATCTAATATTATAATTTTCCATTTCAAACAGCCAGCCAGTAGTCTGGCTGGTCTAGCGGTTAGTGCGTTAGTGTCTAGCGGTTAGTGGTGAGTACCCATTTATGGGTTCCATAAATGGAATCTTATAACACAATCTGCCGATTGCTATAGACATTATAATGTGATTGTGATTAATAACCGAAATGTGTGAATATGCATCTTAAGAATAACATACCTAAGTGCAGATTTGCAATTCCTAACCGCAATTTATTGCGTCGCAAAGAAGTGGCATCTGATGAGATGCGACGTGAAATGCTCTGTTCGCCAAAACAGGCCAGGGATCATGATTGCATTGATTCGTTTCCCTGCCGAGTTTAGATGATTGTTAAAGGCACATAATCGGAACCAAGATATATTACCTCCGGTCATGCCACTCCCGGCAGTGCATGGCGCCGCAAAGCACTGGCACTTACTGATATGCGGTGTCATATGCTGTTGGTCGAAACCGGGGAGGATTTGTGTGTTTTCGCAGACACTTTTTTACTATAGAAAAACTAAGTGTATAACTTGTAGTTCATGTATTTTATTTGTTAAAAATTAGAATGAGGTGTAGTGAATTTTTGTAAATTTAAGGGATCGTGTTATAATATTTTTGATATATTTTAGGATTCTATTAGAAGTGCGGCAAAGGAGACAATGGCTAACTATTTTAAAAGGCCGAATGAAAACAAATATAACTGCGAAACAAAACAGAATATGTCACAAACACTTTAACACTTTAACCTCGAAAGTGAATTCATCAATTTTTTTGAATACAGTAATAAATAAACCCAATAAATTATTTGATTTTTCGCTGAGTAACCGTTTCAGGCTTAGTATTTATTGCTGGTTTGATCGTGTGTGACATATATCTGAAACACTTCTTGCAATTGTCGCCGAATTTTCACAGCACATTTTTTTGACCTAGGTTGTAACTTAATTTTACTTTTTTGAAATAACCACCATTTCAGGTGATTTTGGAAATAAAGAAATCAATGGTTCCATTTATATAAAATATAATATAAATAAACTACATATTTATTGAATTGAATTGAAATAAAGGAATTTATTAGACCTTCTGAACCCTTCTTTGATTACATATTTGGGTTTATTTCAAAGATGTTCGTAATTTTTTTTGTACGTTAACAAATAATCCCAAAACACCTATTGGCTATGTCCACACATGTGCGCTTTCGTCTTCCCTATCGTCTTCAAGCTCCGTTTCCACTTTCAACATTGAACATGTCATTGATTGCGTCAAGTGAACAGAAGAGATCAATGTCTCATTCTATCCAGATCTGTTCATTATTTATCGTTAAATATATGTCACGGCTTTCGTCAGGACGGGTAAATGATAAATTCTTTCATGAATTGTATGAATAGATGATGTGTTGTTAATATTTAACATTGGCAATTGCGTTCAAGAATGAATGCGTTTCTTCAATAGCGCATACATCTCAAGTTTCAATTGTCAAAATGATGAAGACGAACGAAAATTGAAACTGTCTAGACAGGCACATTCATCATTTTAACTACATAATTATAGTTCCATTATCATACACGCACATACACATACCGACATTGTAAAAACTATACAGCAACTAAAACGAGATGCTATAATTCATAAGTATAATACACCCATTTACACATATCTAAATAATAATTCTATGTATCTTTAATGCTAAAGCATTTGTATGAGTTAATTTATTCCAAGATGAAATACTCAAACTTTGCAAAATAATTTCCTCTAAATTCTAGTTAGGGTTTGAATCAACAATAATTGATAGTGCTGCTCAAACTTTTCATTTTATACTTTTTTTGCGGCGCCTATGACCATGTCACACATACATAGGCGCGGATCGCACAAAAATGCTTCAACGTTTTAAGCATATGTCCGGTCCAGTATGTAGGTCTATGATGGCAACTCAACCAACCGCTTTGACAACCGCTTGTCAAATTCAAAGTGACAATTTTGCAACTTTTCTTCGTTCTTTTGTGTGAAATTGAATAATTCTTGAATGGCCGTGTAATAATTCAAACGCGCAGAGTCCGATTTTGATAATTAAATTTAAAAAAATCACCAAAATGAAATTTTGGTTATGTCATTTTTTGGCTGCTCGTGTGGATGCTAAGTAGCAGCCAAATGGCTGTACGCGATGCCAGTTTTTGGACGCGCAGCCATTTGGCGACACGTCTAGAGGGACCTTAAGATGTTAAGTAGCAGGCAATGGCTGTACGCGATTCCAGTTTTTGGACGCGCAGCCATTTGGCGACTAAAGGTCCCTCTAGATAAGCAGCCAAATGGCGACACGTGCAGCCAAATGGCTGCTGTCATTCCGTCCAAACATGTCGCCATTTGGCTGTGCGTCCAGTTTTGATATTCAATATGGCAACTCAACGAACCGCTTTGACAACCGCTTGTCAAATTCAAAGTGACAATTTTCCAACTTTTGTTTGTTCTTTTGTGTGAAAATGAATAATTTTTGAATGGCCGTGTAATAATACAAACGCGCAGAGTCCGATTTTGATAATTGAATTTAAAAAAAAATCACCAAAATGAAATTTTGGTTATGTCATTTTCTGTCTACATCTACATTTGGCTGCTAGTGTGGATGCTAAGGAGCAGCCAAATGGCTGCACGCGATGCCAGTTTTTGGACGCGCAGCCATTTGGCTGCTAATCTAGAGGGACCTTAATCTAAGTCGCCAAATGGCGTCACGTGCAACCAAATGGCTGTTGTCATTCCATCCAAACTGATCGCCATTTTGGGTTATCAATAAAAATGCATGCATAAAAATGTCGTGGAATATGTCACAAACGGTGGGGAATTCCGTAAGCTACAATCCGAGACAGGTTCCATAATTCTCCTCGGCCATTTTATGTATTATTTTTCGATTCCCTGGTTATTTCCCGTTTCACGATGAAATAACCGGGGAATCGGAAAAAATACATAAAATGGCCGAGAAAAATTAGGGAATTGTTTTCGGAATGTAGATAGCTTATGGAATTCCTCAGCATTCCCCACATATTCCAATTCCACGACAGTAAGAATACATTTTCATTGTAAAAATCGCTGCGGACAAACATTTCACTCTCGCTGTCAGTACTAGGCTTTATCAATTTCTTTAAATCGTTTCCACTACGGACTTTGCTACCGCCGTCTATATATATAGATGGCGCTGACTTTGCACAATCCAATGTTTCATTTTCCATTTGATCCCAATGCATTCCCCGTATTCCCTCGACATTTCATAGCTGGCAGCACCATTCGCATATGTCAATCTAATGTCAAATATGTCAGTTGCTGTCACTTTTCCTGTAGTTTAGTGTTAATTGCCAACATTTATAATGGATACACGATTAGAGGTAAAATAAATAAATAGATTTGAGTAATTAGGACAATATTCTATAAAGGCTATTTTCAGATGCTCGATGACGTGCCCGGTTCACTGGAGGGTGACATGAACATTCCATCGAGAGCACGAAACACGTCACAACCGGGAGCTCCCGATTTCTACACACTAGACGAGCCCATCAAAGAAACGATTGTTTGTTGCTTCAAGAAACTTCCTGTCATCGATTCTAAATTGTTTTATCCTTTTTGCAGTTGCGAGATATTCGAGCGGTCGGCGTCAAGTTCTACCACGTTTTATATCCCAAAGAGAAGTCGAGTCTACTCAAAGATTGTAAACATTGAGCAATGCCACTTGTGAAATGATTGTTCAGTTTTGTTTTCATTTTGCAGGGGATCTATGGGGCCCGCTCGTCCTTTGCACATTCCTCGCCACCGTGCTCCAGGGTAACTCGGACAGTGTCTATGACGGAGGACCTGAGTTTGCACAAGTTTTTGTGATCGTTTGGATCGGAGCCGCCATCGTCACGCTCAACTCGAAGCTGTTGGGTGGCAATATGTAAGTGCACAAGTGGTGGAATCGATAATGAGCTATCGGTGGTGTTGTATTTACACAGCTCGTTTGTTAGTCATACTGTCTTTTGGTTATATTGCGTTATCGCAAGAAGGTTGTGTTTTAACTCAACGACGACAAATTATTACCGAGCCGGGCGTTCACATAGTTTATGTATACAATTTTTACTCTTCCTTCCTATGTGACATAATGTCGGTAAGATTATTAGATTTTCATTCGACCAACTGACATCTCCCGTAAGGGGGAAGATAAAGGTTGCAGGGCTCCGGCTAATTCCTATATCTTCTTCAGTTGTGGCATAACTGCGGACTATTAGCACCTTTAGCTCATCATACAGCTGATACAACTCAAGGTTGTACCGGATGCGCCATTCATCTCGTATAAGTGACCACCGTGGCATCATCCAACAATTTGTCAACCGCAAAAATTTTTGCCGGGTTGAATCTCGAATGATGCACCGAAGAAATTCTGCACCTATAAGTCGCCTTCACCATATAGTGGTCAGAGTCAATATTTGCTCCACGATAGGACCGAACATCCATCATGCTCGATGCCCATCTCTTGCAGACAAGGACGTGGTCAATTTGGTTGACGGTATGTTGATCTGGAGATCTCCAGGTCTGTCTGTGAATACATAGATGCGGAAAACACGTTGAGCTAATGACTGGTCGCGAAATCTATTAGTCGTGGGCCGTTGTCGTTACATTCTTCATGGAGGCTGTAACCTCCAGTAATCCCCCTATGTCAACTTTCGTTTCCGACTTTGGCGTTGAAGTCCCCCAGCAGCAATTTGACATCGTTTGATTGAAGTGAGTCGAAGAGATTTTCTAGGCGGTGGTAGAACTTGTCTTTGGCCGCGTCTTCACTGACTTCGGTGGGGGCATGCGCGTTTATGAGCCAGAGATTGAAGAACCGAGTTTTAATGCGAATCGCACACAGCCGCTCGTTTATGGGTTTGAAGTCGATAACATGCGGCTTAAGTTGATTGTTTACAATGAACGCCACGCCAAACTCGCTGTGGCCCGAAGGTTTTCCACTTGTGAAAATTGTGTACGAATTTCGGTCGTCTATCTCGCTACTGAGCCATTTTGTTTCCTGGAGTGCAACTATGCTCAGCTTATATTTTTCAACCTGATCCAAGAGGGCCCTTAAGGCCCCTGCCCTATTCAGGGAGCGTACATTCCAGGTTCCGAAAGAGTAATCCGTTGTTCGTTTGCGAGGTCGTCGTTGAGTTGTATCCGTCCAATCCGAGGCTTTCGTTCCAGGTTTCTTGACGTCGAAATTTTTTTACAAGGATGAGTTGTCGGCCCATCGCTTAACCATGATAGTATTCGTAAACGAAAGAGGTCCATCATGGAGGGTCCTCGGAGGTGCTGCTTCGGTGATTGACTAATCGGTTTTTGTCACCCTATTACGTTTAGTAACCTGAGACGCTGAAGTTGTTAATACAGCACTCAGGCGCAGCGGTTACTCGGATAAAGCGGGGAAGTAACGCCCCGTAGAGAAACATAGGAATTGGCCGGAGCCGTTCACCCTATGAAACTCCTCCTGCATAGGTAGGGGCCGCAGTTATGCCACAACTGAAAAGGATATAGGAATCGGCCGGAGCCTTTCAGCCTTTATCCTCCCCCTTACGATATGTAGACTCTTAACGTCAATTTAAGAGCAGAAATTGCATTGCATTGTTCTTGTTTTTAATGACGTCATATGCTTGTTGTTGTGTGTTCGTGTAAATCTAAAATTGAAGAGCTAAACTATGACGTCATTGTACAGCTGAGTTGCGGCTATGATATTTCTAGATGGCGTTGGTCCATAGGGTGAACGGCTTCGGCCAATTCCTATGTCTCTCTACGGGCGTTACTTTCCCGCATTATCCGAGTAACCGCTGCGCCTGAGTCCTGTATTGACATCACGTTATTTAACGTGATAAGACCGATGGCCTTAAGGGGGGGGGAGATTTCAGTAACTGCTGCGCCAAATTTTGATGATGCCATTTCATTAATATTGGCCTGAAACGACCGAATCTGCAATTCTTTTTTTGCGAAATCGTAACGGTTCTCCAGATATTCAATGTCAAAGATTGAGTTTTCTATGAAACGAGTTAAGTGCCCATTTAACCAAAAGGCGGAAAGCATCCTTTCATACAGGTCAAAGCCTAGGGACAAGAAATGAAAGTTCCGTTGATGCAACAGGACAATGAGTGCCCACGTTGTGCAGGCTGGCTCCGCAAGCAGGACATGTGCTAGCTATGCTATTGTCTATCCCAGACAGACACGAGTTCAGCCTTCTGCTCCATCCGGAATGTAATTGAGCCAAGTTAGTTCGTGTGGCTCTTAGAAGTTGCAACTCGTCGGAAAAATTGCCGTTAAATGCATTTTACTGTCAGTTTACTTGTCCATTCAGCGCCATTCGCTGGTCAAATCGAAATCTACACTTGACGTCAAAAGTATCGGGCCACCCGCAACTTTCGAACTCTAACACAATTTTCTCAAAAAGTATAAAAGTTACAACTATGAAAGTTATATTTACAGGAAGTGCATTTTATTAAAATTAAAATGAATGGAAACACATTGGTACTGATTAATTTATTAAGCGTTTATTAAAGATTTTACAAAACAGAGTCGTTTCCAGTCGTTTTCCGGTCTTGTAATCACCAAGTGAAAAGCTCAAATTAAAGCTGAAAACAAAGTAAAAATTTAAAATAAAGTGTTTGGTCAGTATTTCGTGTTCCCTCCCCTTGTTCGAATAACTGCTAGCATTCTTGTATTCATAGACCTCACGAGGCTGATAATGAAGTCTTGGGAAATTGCATTCCACTCCTCTTCGATTGCGATTCGCAGCTCTGGAAGCGTTGTTAGAGCAGGAACGCGGGCTACAATCCGACGTTTCAGCTTATCCCATAAGTGTTCTATTGGATTCGAGCTGGCCAGTCCATCGTACGAATGCGGACGTCCTGTAGATACTAGGTGACCATATTAGCAACATGGGGCCGTGCATTATCCTGCATAAACTGGATATTATGCCCGATATAATCTGCGTAAGATATCACATGGACTGCAAGGACTTCATTGATGTAGCGATGTAAATCCAATCCTCGTTTACGGCTCGTCGATTCGATGAAAACTAATGCTGTATGTCTGGTTAGCGAGATGTCCTCCAAAAGCAACAGATTCCGCGATGACACACTGAGAATAACGTTCTCCAGGGCGACGATATACTCTCTGACGTCGAGCATTTTGATATAGACTCACCCTGGTTTCATCAGTGATGAGTACATTACCCCACTCTTCTAACGTCCAATCCCTATGCTCTCGAGCGAATTCAAGTCGTGCTCGACGGTGGGATGCCGTTCATTTTTGGCCTGCTGAAGCTCTCTTTGGAGTCAGTCTCCTTCTAACGGTAAAAGAACTTGTAACCACTTGGCGTTCGTCACGCAGCTTTTGTTGGACTTGAACTGCGTTGAGGTGGCGATTTCGCAGAACATTAAGTTGGATATGACGATCATCTGCTGCTGGTGTAGCCCTAGGTCTGCCCGTAACTGGGCGCCGATCGAATGCTCCAGTCTCTAAGAATCGTCTGTAAACTCTTTCCCCGGATGATCTGCTGATCCGAAGTCTCTGAGCAACCTCACGTTATGCAAAGCCTGCTTGAAGTAGTGCTACAACTTTAGCTGCTTTCTCCGGTGTCGTATTCATTATTGGTTGACAAAAGTAGCAAAAATACACGTGTCTAAACAAGCAATGAATAACAACTTAAGAAATTATAAAAAATATCCTATACCCTCACTGTAGAAGAAAAAAGGTAAGGGCGAACTCTAGTCAAAACCTAGCAAATCGTTAGCATTGTGTTTGTTGTTTGATCGCTATGTGAGCTTACGGTACTTTAGGTAAACTTATTAGTAATTTAAATTGCCATTAAACGCACTTTCTGTAGATATAACTTTCAGTTGTAAGTTTCATACTTTTTGGGAAAATTGGCTTAGAGTTCGAAAATTGCGGGTGACCCGATACTTTTGACGCCGAGTTTATATACAAACTTGACGATTCAAATGCGTTCCTGAAGTCTCTCTATTTCCTCTTATTTTGAGACAGGTATCCAATTTTAGATTACTATCAACCAGAATCAGGAGTAAATTACATTCGACTAGTCTATTTTAAATTGAATATAAGTATTAAAAGTTTCTTTCTTACTGTTTCGGTTTTAGATCATTTTTCCAATCTGTCTGCGTACTAGGATACTGTCTTACACCTGTAGCACTTTCGCTTATAATTTGTAGAGTATTACTGCTGGCAACGCAATCGACAACCATATTTTTCTTAAGATTAGTCACTTCGCTGTGCGGATTTGTTTGGGCCACGTATGGTATGTATTTAAACTTTTATAAATTATAAGCGAATTTGCAATGAATATGAGTTTATTTAAATTTTTCCAGCTTCCTTCGTCTTTCTCGGCGACAGTCAACCACCAAATCGAAAACCCCTTGCCGTCTATCCAATATGCTTGTTCTATTTCATAATATCTTGGCTTGTTATATCTCACTCGTCCAAATAAAATTGTACCACATAGGTTAATTTATTTGATAGACTCTTATCGATCGGAAGAAGAATTATATCCGTGGCATTTTATTAATCTTTCCTTGGAAAGCAATCTGTGTATATTATTTTCTTTGTAGTGACATATAAGTAAGATGTATTACTTTTGTGAATGCCTAAATATATGAACATGGTTTATAAATAATTGTTTTGTCTGTTCTGTAGTTTTAGTTGATTTTATTGTTATTCATTATCTTATATTTTGTAGTCTGGCTGGTCTAGCGGTTAGTGCACAGGCTCATGAGTTCGAATCTCACCGTGTTCCATGGTGTTTTTCGAACTCACGAGCTTGTGACGGACTATGATCTCACTCAGATGTTAAACGAGTACCCATTTATGGGGATAAATAACACTGCTGAGCGTGATGCTGATCTCATTACCTCAACAAAAAGCAGATAAGATCTTGGAAATAGGATGTCACTAACACATCCTGCGGCCTTAGTCCAATGCTGGATTGTCGCGCCTGTTATTTTATCTTACTTTCAAGCAGCTGAAAATCGGTTTTATAAGCATCGACAGAAGGCAAAATTAAACACATTAGTATGTACATACGTCTACGATCGTGAATCGAACTCGTCTCATATACTGAAGTCTCGCGGCAAACTAAAAGGTGTGTTAAGGCATGTATGTGTTTCATAGAAATGGTTAAATACCGCCTTACAACTGCTCCTCATATTTTTCGGTCAATAGTTTCAAGTATACGTGTTAAACCAATTCAGTAGACTTCACCCATTTTACCTCTCTTTTTCTTTATATAATTTACATGAAATTGTTTTTTTTTTTTTCTTAATTTGGTGTGATTGACAGGACAATACTGTGAATTTGAAAATTTAGTTGATGTAAACCTTACCCGCTTAGGCTTTGCAACAAGAAGGTCCAGAAGGAATCAAAGCAGGTAATTAAGCGGCCATATAATAAATACGTCTCCTTTTTAATGCATCGCAATACGAAGAATATAATACTTTCGTCTGAATAGAACATCAGCATTTATGTACAGACTATGCAGTTAGTTTTAAAGTTATTATGTATTGCAAATGTTCAACTTATGTTTAATAGTCCTGACACACTAGGACATAAACTCGTTTTATAAACTGCAAAAATATGTGAGCTTTCTAAACCCCGAAGCACTAACACACTACACAATTGCGGGTTATGAACGTCAATAGAGTATGAATATTTTAATAATGAGCTTTTAAAAAATGACATTTAAAAAATGTAAACTTACTTTTGTAGCATGTAAATATTTAACAGGATGGTTGTTCTAACAATCTACATTGGATTTGCTGTATATACCTAATAATTGTGTATAGAATGTAATAATATGCTATAATGCATTTAAACAGTTCTTCCAGTGACTGGGGGGTTGAGTGTAAAACTGAAGAGTTCTAATCTCTACACTACCGCATTTTTTAAGTTATTCATGGATTTCACAACGGACGGTGGTGAAAAGACTAGTTAAAAAAAATAATAACACTGAGTCAATTTGATTAATTTATTAATTCATACACATAGCATGAAGATGTACATTATACATAGTAGATTGTGAAGTATAAACATTATACATTTGCAATAAACGCATTTTCTGTGATATTTTACTCGATTAAATTAAATTTAATTGTTGCCGTTTGTAAAGATCCCTTCGGACCATTTTAAGCTTCTAAAATCCAGGAAGATAATTACGCGAATATAATAAAATGTTCAATGTTATAATCTGACTCTTATACTTACCAATTTAAGTTTGTCCATAGGAATTCTGGAGAATAAACCACGTCCATAGTAGTTGTCAAACTCAAGACAATGCCAGTATTTGTCATAAAGACGTTTGAACATTGACTTTTTTTTTTAAATAGCCATACGCTAACTTTGTTGAAAAAAGGGCTTTTTGGTGGATAGAATGCAGTTTAGGAATCGAAAGCTCCATCCAATTGCGGGTTACAACGTGGTTACGAGAGCTTTCATAAACTCCAAACGGCTCATAACCTCGTTATAAACCGCATATAAACTCGTGCTGGACTTATAAACTGCATTCGATTGTAAACTCGTTTAGGTGTGTCAGGACTATAAGGCAACCGACTAATATCCGTCAACTATCCTGAAGGATATACATACTATGCAGGGAAATTTAAACTACTAACTAGTTTTGTGTCTTTCCATGAATAATTGAATATTTGGGCAGATTTGATTTGCCGACGGCGGCATAAATAAAACGAGACCGAGGGTAATTTCGGGCGCGTCCTAAATTTGGATACCCTTCACCCTTTAACAGTTTATTTACCTTTGACTTGTGTTTACGTTGTGTTTTGATTGGAGAAAACACACAAACAACATTATTTCTTAGAAAATTTTATTTGGGAGGAGTGGCACCTATGGCCCCTAGTACGATTTCATTTTGTTTGACATATTTTAGGTGTTTGAATTAAGGCACAATAATATAATGTTTGGTTGGAGTTAATGTAACATTTTTTTTTTAGAAGAACTAAAATGGGGGACGGTTTGTACGCCAGTCATTACTGGAAATACATTTGAGAGAAGTTTAATTTGGAAATGGTGCACAAAAAAAATGTTTTCTTAGAAGAATCTAATTTGGGGTGTAGGGTTTGTATGGCAGCTCTAAAACCCCATGGTCCGATTCCATCCATTTTTACATTATGTTATGTGGCATCACTTTAAACACATTTGTGTTAAGTTTAGTTGAAATTCGTGCACAAATAAAAAAGATTTTCTTAGAAGAACTCAATTTGGGGGGGTTGCGTTTGTATGGCAGCCCTATGACCCCACGGGCCGATTTTAGCGATTCAAACATACAAACAGCCTACAACATAAATAAGCATGTATGCAAAATTTCAGCCTCGTAGCTTTTATATCGGCCGAAGAAAACGCGCTGCAACAGATGAACAGGCAGACAGACAAACGGACATCGCCCAATCGACTCCCCTCGTCATACTGATCAATTATACAGGGTGTATCACGACTCATGGTACAAACAATAGTGGATGATAGTACAGCTCATTTGGGTAGAATTAATGTTCTACATGAGTCCTCTATCTTTAACCGTCATAAAATTTTAGCATTTTTTGTAAATAGTGTCAAAAAGCTCGACTTGCCCAGCAAATCACTATTTGCCACACTCCGAAATATTTAATCCGAGATTTGACTTCACTTTCTGAAACTGCACAAAATTTTATATAAAGTAACTCTTTTCCCAATTAAATAATTTAAAAAGCTTCCCAGATACTACCATTCAAAATTTAAAGACATTAGAAAATATATTTTTCATTGAAAATTAAAATCGTAACGGTACTTTGAACTGATAAATGTACAAAGTTGACAAAAGTTGCCTCATTATGTTAGCTTTCGAACAACATCTAAAAATTAGGGTCTTAGGATTTGGAAAATTGCAAATCTTATGTGATATATGGACCTATTTCTACGTTCCTTCATCATTACAGCATTGGAAGAAAAAACGCATTATTCCATTACCCTGTAAAACATCACACCATTGGAGAATCATACCGTATGATCGCGCTTTTATCCCCAGGCGTAGATCAGGGGTTGATCTAAGGGCTTTTAGCTGGTCACACGATTTGCCTATATATTTTCCCTCAGCCTCACAGATTACGTCGTTGATGGTAATAAGGAACAGTATTGGTGATAAAATACAGCCTTGTCTAACTCCATTATTCACCTTGAAAGGACTAGACAATTCGCCCTTGTGCAAGACGTGACGTGGGCTCCGTTATAGGTTTTATTTATGATGGCAATAAGTTTCTCTGGTTTGCCTCTCCTACGTAAGGCTGTCCAGATATAAGCCCGGTCAGCGCTGTCAAACACCTTCTCAAAGTCAATCAACAATCCATTCAGCGGATTGTTCAATTATAGTTCGGAGGATGTTTATATGATCGCCACATGAAAAACCCTCACGAAAATCAGCTTGTTCATTGTTCAAAGCGCGGTCGCTTGTTTTCTTGATCCGGTCCAAGACTATTTTGGCCATCAGTTTAGAGACAGCAGGGAGGAGACAGATTCCTCGAAAATTATCGCAATTGGGAATTTTAATAATGACGCCCTTCTTCCATTCTTGAGGGAGAATCTCCCTGTGGCATGGGTCAAGAATAATGCCTCCTCTTCCTCCGGCGTGTCGTAGAAAGCGACTAATGGGGCAGGGGAGAATAAAACTCTCCTGGGTATCATACAAATCACCACAATTGCGCGTGACGTTGTTTGGTCTAAATTGTGTGGATATGTGCGAAGCTTAATATTAGGGTTAGGGTTAGAATTATGCCACAGCGTTCCCGGCTTGTTGTAGAAGGCGACTTGAGGGATAGGGTGTGTGGCTTGTAACTTGCATACCTGAAGCTAAACTTCACTCGAAACATTGAACGACTGATTTACGGCAACGACCTTGGCTGCAAACAACGGGCTACGATTGGTTTTTGGAACGTGCGAACGATGTGGGGCGAGTGCAGTAGTACAAGACTCACGGAAGTCGAACGGGAAATTACCGCAAATAGAATTTCTATTTTAGGACTGAGCGAAACAAGATGGACCGGATCGGGAACGACCTTATCACCTAGTTCTCAAACTGTGCTGCTTTACTCTAATAGTGAACTTGAAGACTCACCCAGAATGGCTGAATCGTCCCGGAGCTGCCCGTTGCTAAAAACGGCCAAGAGCTGCCAAGACCCCCTTCGATTCAAGAGAAAAAAAAATCTCTTGAATCGCTACAACAACAACAACAACCGAAAAATAACTGCCAGATTCAAGTCCACAGTAAGAAACATCACTATAATTCAGTGCTACGCACCAACTGAATCAACCAACCAGCATTCAAAGGACGCCTTTTACCACCTGCTTAGCGACACCTTTTCTAAGACTCTTAGGCTTCATGCACACGACGCGAAAACGGCTCGCAAGCTCGACACATCGAAATGCATTGGCTCTTATGGGAAGCTCATGACGAGCGACAGCAAGCGAGAGCCATGCACAGTCAAAACATGGCTCGCGAGCCGTGAATTTGCGGATTGTGGCGCACGATATGTGAAAACACGTCTCGCTAGTTGTGATTTGACACCGGCACGGCTCTCGCTGTCGTGAGCTTCCCATAAGAGCCAATGCATTTCGATGTGTCGCGCTTGCGAGCCGTTTTCGCGTCGTGTGCATGAAGCCTTAGAGGTGACATACAAATTATTATGGGAGATCTCAATGCTAAAGATGGGTCTGACAACGTTGGATTGGAACATCTAATGGGCAATCACGGCCTGGGTGTCAGGAACGACAATGGCGAGTTGTTCGTTGAGTTCTGTAACTCACGTCAGCTTGTCATTGGCGGCACCCTGTTCAAACACAAACCTTGTCATTTAGCGACCTGGATATCTCCAGATGGCCGAACAGAACACCAGATTGACCATTTAGCCATCTCTAAAACATGGAGGAATTGTCTCATGGACGTCAGGGCAAAGCGTGGTGCTGATTTAGGCAGCGATCACCAACTTGTCATCGCAAAAATTCGCTTGCGGACCGCTGCTATTCATCGCTCACAAAACGTGCGGGTATTGCCACGATCCAATGTGCAAAAGCTTAAAGAACAAGAACAATACGTGCTGTTTCTAGCGCATTGCGCGAGGTAGCTAATGCACAAGCACCAGATGCTTCTTCAATTGATGATAGATGGAACATTGTGAAGGAAGCTTTTCTATCGTGTGGCGAAACATTTGTGGGCAGGCTACAGCAAGGTAGGAGACAAGGTCTCTGGTAATTGCACGGAAGAGAATTAAAGAGCAAATAATCTCGGCTACTGACAATTCAGTTAAGCAACAACTGAGGACCGAGTACAGAGTGCAGAGGAGCTTTAGACGTGACAATCGCAAAAACATCAACGCGTTAGCTTTGGAGGCAGAAGATGCGGCTTACCGTGGTGACAGTGGAACCCTTTACAAGCCCATAAAGCCACTGCCTGGCAATTCATTAACCCACGAGCATCCTGTAAAAGATAAAGACGGGTCTCTGCTAGTCGAATATGAACAACAACTGCGCTGATGGAGAGAGCATTTCATGGAAGTTCTTAATAACAACTTTAACCCTTCAAGCCCCTCTCCACCAGAGGAAGTATGTCTTCCGCAAATGACCAGAATTAACACCGGCGTACCATCCAAGCTGGAAATAACTAATGCCCTTCAATCATTGGAAGCTGGTAAGGCCCCGGGGCAGACGGTATCCCGATGGAATTTTTGAAGCGGACATCAACGCTACAGCGGATATTCTTCTTCCCCTGATCCAAGAGTGTTGGAAAACCGAGACTAATACTATTAGTGTAAGGAAAATAATAGTGCAGCATTTGTACTAGTAAACATAAGCTGTTTTCATTCCAATTGAGCTATACTTTATTTTTAATATTCCCTATTGACATACGAGTACACATTCAAATACAACACTCTAAACCTATAATTTTCATAAACCTAATTCAATTTGTTTGCTAAAATGTTAATCTTACAAAATGTTCAAATTTCTACATCTACAAGTTTTCACAGTTGTTCAGAGTATTTGGTACCAAATCGAAAGACATGTGTGTCGTAACACCGTCTTCTTTTCGGCTACGGAATGTCAGAGAATTTGCACGTGCCTTTCTGCCCATAAAATGTCGCTCCACCCACTTCAACATAGTATGGACAGAATCTGTGGATGGCAAACGATGATCGGCCGCTGTTTTGATAAAGTCCGAGCTTGATACACGGAAAGTCCTAGCTATACCTTTGAGTGACTGAAATGAAAAAAGAAAAAGGATTTGTAGGTCCTAAACATAGTTAAGGAAAAAAAGGGTATACATACCACTAAAGCGTCTTCGTCAGTCAAATCATCACCAGCATAAATAATTTTTATCCGTTCATTCCAATCAACTCCAAATGCAGTTCTCAAAATATAAATCGAAGCTCGGCCCTTATTCCACTGAACAGGCGGTCTTGCTTCCAAAGCACAATGAGCCTCGGTAGCGCGAAAGCCGTACTTTTCAATAAGCGTCCTTGTCTTCTCAATCATGGCGGGACGAAGTTCATTTGGTGTTTCGCGATAGTGGAACGTCAGCAAAGGTCCTTTATTTTCAACCCAAGCACCATCTCGGCAAACCTAAGAAATTAGATTGAAAAGAGACGTTTGACGAAATGGCTGGATCTCAGTTTACAATAAGCTTACCGAATCTTGAAGAGCCTTGAGGAGTAGTCTGACTTTTTCTTCGTACTCATTCGGCATAGGATGTACGAACTTACTACCATCTGGATGTAAAATTTCCAATCCATGATTGCCAGCGTATGTAATTCCTTCGATGCCGACCATTTTCTTCACATTATCAACACTACGACCCGAAATAATAGCAACATATACATCCGAGTGATTGGATAATTTGAAAAGGATGTTTTTCGTCTCTGCTGAAAGAATGGCCAAATCAGGATGCGGTGCGATCGGGGCCAAGGTACCGTCGTAGTCCAGCAATAGAGCCAATTTCTGATTATATCCGATGTATCTGTGAAAATAGATATGTTAGTAAGTAATGTGCTTATATTGGGTTTAGTCATACGAACTTCAATAGATAGTCATCGAAATCATCAATAGACACAGGTTGCATAGTTGTTGTTCCCACATCGTCCACTTCCAATGAACCCATTGCCTTCAAGAAACTTCTGGTCCAATGATTGATATCATATTCTTTTTCACGAGACCTCAATCGTCTCATTCTCAAGACACGTTCGTCTTCAGGCATAGTCAAAGCACGATGAATTACCTCAGAGGCTTCGGTGACCTCATACGGATTACACAGCAAAGCTTCCAGCATTGTTTCTCCAGCTCCCGCAAATGGTGAAATAACCAAAACCCCGGGTGGTTCATTAATCTGACATGCAACAAATTCCTTGGCAACCAAGTTCATTCCGTCACGCAATGGATTAACCAGGCATACAGTTGCATCCCGATATAAGGCTGCTAATTCATCCTGCGGTACACAGTCGTAAATATATCGAATTGGTGCCCAATTAGCAGTGGTAAATCTTCCATTTATCCGCCCAATCAATTGATCTGTCTCCTCTTTCAGCTCTCGATATTCCTTCACATCGGTGCGAGACGGAACAGATACTTGTAAGAGACTTACGTTTCCCCTGTGTTCCGGATGTAATTCCAGCAGGACTTCAAATGATCTCAATCTGTGTACAAGACCCTTAGTATAATCAAGTCGATCAACTCCCAAAATAACTTTTTGCTTTGTTTTGATTACTCTCTCGGCATTTCGTGCCAGTTCTTCGAATCGTTCGAAGGGTATTCCAATTGGTAACGGTCGAATCCTTACGGATCGATCACCCTGCTCAACTAGCAAATTGGTACGATCAACACGACATCCTAAATTCCGTTGACAACAATCCACAAAATTCAGACAATAGTCTTGAATATGAAAGGCGACCATATCGCAGCCAAGAACTCCCTGTAGAATTTCATCAGACCAGGGCAATAATCGGAAGATATCCCATGGTGGGAAAGGAATATGCAAGAAGAACGACAGTTGACAAGGAATATTTCTTTCTTCAGCCGTTTCACGGATCCAATTAGCAGCTAACATCAAATGATAGTCTTGAACCCATACAATCGGTACACCACAGTTACTCTTGCTGTTTTTGTGACATTTTTCTAGCGCTTCAATGGTTTTGGCGGCGAAACATTTATTGACAGTCACATAGTCGCGATAATTTGTTGCACTGAAGGATGCTCGACCGGGCATTGAATGAAATAGGGGCCAAAACGTACCGTTGCAGCATCCATTGTAGTAGCTGTCGAATATGGCGGGGTCGATATTAACTGGAATAACCTACAAGTTTACAAATAAAATAAATGATAATACTCGTATCATACGAACCAGAGTAATATATATAAAGAATTCAACAGCAAATACATTTATAGGAGGAAGCTTGACATTGACTTTTCTTCCTCCATGTCTTTATATTACCTGATCAGATTTTAATCCAGCTGTCGGGGTCTGATCACTTGGGTCAGATTCAGGAATTGGTTCGTCGGGGTCAGCCAGATGAATGCCAGGCCAACCAACCCAAAGTCCATTTCCACTTGTGACAACAGGACAAACAGCCGTTACTAAACCTCCAGCACTGAAAAAAGTAAAAAATTATTTAAACGCATTTTGAAAGCAATTGCTAAAAAAAAGCAAGTAAATTGAAAAATAAGTTTTGTTAGTTTGAGATAGGAGGTGAATAATGAAATCCTCATGGATTTCTCATGCATCTTATCGGCTGGTTAGTCTTATCGTATAGACAAGACGCACATCATCTTCTGCAAGCTTTTATATCTTATTGAATTGAATTTTTGTTTACTTTGCATAGAATCGTTATATTTTGCTTGGTTTCGCCATTGCATGATATTGCGTAGGTATGGTGTAACTATTCAAAGTAAACAAACATTCGATTCGATATACAATGTACAAGCTTTCGGAAAGTGGTGTGCGTTTCGTGTATGCGATAAGACACACCAGCCGATAAGACGTACGAGAAATCGGCCCTCAATCAAAGAAACGAAAGTTTTAACTAAGGTTTTCCCATAAATTCAAGTTGTAGCTATGTATGTATATGCACTTTAAGCACGTCATCCAGTCTTGTACCCTTTATGTAACAGACACTCTCGTAAACAGTACATCTACAATAAATTAAATGCTCATTTGTTTCTTTTTTTTTGTTTATTAATTTTGACATCCCCTCCAATTAACGAAAATGTCAACATTATATACTGTAGATTATCTCTGTAATATTCTGTCAGCATCAAGTAGGAAGCAGATTAAGATGTCTCAATTCACGCTTGCAATCTATTATAATGCAACTGAATTCCTTATCAATGCTCGCGTAAAAATTCTTAAATCTACATCTAGTTAGAAATTACTGGATTTAAACCAGAGTAAACAAGCGAATTAAACAATAATGTACATACTAAAACACTGATCGAAGAAGAGTAGTGGTACTCGTATTTATAGCAGCCCCTGATCCATAAGGGTGCTCAATAAAATTGATAGCCATATAGTCTTTGGCTGCAGAGCCGAACAGCATAACCTTACTTCCATTCAGATAGGAGTTAAGAAATTAGTATGGAAGTTATCCTGTCCTTATGTGGAGCCAAAGGTGACCAGCCAAAGCAGGGCATTACTGGATATATACCAATAGGGGAAAAGCGATCTAGAAGTCCTTCTCGGCGCTCCGATAGGAGCACTAAAGTGCTTCCATCTCCGATTCCGCTTCATTTTCATTTTAATGCATTGGATGTCGGCAGAAGTAAGCGCTTCTCAGGAAACTGTCTAAGCGCTTCCTATGAAGCTGTTCAGTGAGTTGTAATCCAGTCATATTATACAAATTTAAGGCACCAAATAGAATCGATTCCCAGGAACCTAAAATTCTTGATAGGTAAAATATTGAGCCAAAAGTTCCAAAAAAGGACACAATCTTATCCTTGACTGGAGGTAGGAATAATGGATATCATATCAAAGGGGATAAATTGGATAAAAGGGACAAAATATTGTGTGGATTCTCGTACAATTGTACGTTAATGCACGAAATTGCACTTTTCAGGGTATATTGCACGAAATTGCAGGTTTTAAGGTTTTTGCATGAAAATCAACATTTGCATTTTTAAGGCTGTTTCATAACAATTTTTCTCAAAAATTATGCAAAGTGCAGAATTTTTCGATAGACAGAGAAGAGAATAAAAGTATTGAGAAAGGAAACACACGTGAAAAAACATAAAACAAACAAAGTGCTACACTTTATGGAACTTTCATAAAATGCCAGTTGATTTTCATACAATTTTGCAGTTTTTGTTTTTACGATGCATGTTAATCTAGTGGTTAACTAAAAGTATATAGGAAAATCTGCCCCTTTGAAGACGATGCATTCATGAATTAGATAAGCCAATGGTTGCGCGATGGATCCTGAACAAAAACCGGTCATGGATTTCGAGTACCATAAGCTAATCTAGACAGAATTTTATCCGCAGAAGTTTATTTGGTTTAGGTCTTAATTTTTTCAACGCTATTCCTGCGTCCACTTCCCCGAAGGCTTCTTCCTTGCCTCGTTCTTTATACCGCTCCATGGCTTCGCGTTGCTCGACCTGCGGTGTAGGCACTTTTTTGTTACACCTTTTGGAGAAAGGTTGTGTGTTTTAGCACTAGTGTGTGGAAAGAAGTAAATGTATGGACTTTCCTTTTACGTCCGCCGGCAATCTCCAGACACGGCAACCCATACACACACACTAATCTATGAGAGATCTTGTTGATGTTAAAATGTGCCTCAGGCTTCAGTTGTAATGGTTGCCTAATACCTTCGCATACTAGGACCAAGCACCCTCTTGACCATGCATCCCTCGGCACATGCTGAACCACCCTCGATTAGGGATTTTTTGTCACTGTAACAGTTCTCATCTCTCCTGTCCCTTCTTTTATCTACGAGACACGCCGGGAAAAGCGGTGGCATCATTCGTGACCCATGCCACAGGGCATCCACTTCCCCGAAGCCAAACCTACTAAAAGCTTAAAAAATGACTTTTCTCATATAGCACGAAAAATGCACACTCGGGCATTTATATTGCACGATTTTGTACGTTTCGGGATTTTAACTGCATGTTTTTAAATTTTTTACTGCACGAAAATTCGGGCTCTAGTTATGACACTATAGTAAGTGAAACATGTGAAATCACGCATCTTGTCTTTTTATTCAATTTAGGCAGCTCTGATCCATAAAATAAGGAAATAAAACCGGATATGGGTTGCACTCGGTGTCTCCTTTGAAATGATACCCATTATGCCTAAGGAATAGTTTGCATCTTTTTTTTTATCCTCCTTATGACCTTTGGGCATAATACATATATGTCTTTCCTGGAAAAATGAGTTGTTTAGTTCTTCTTCTTCTTTTAGTGGTACAGGAAGGTGTGAACCGCTATATGGATTCGATTTATAGTTCGTCGTTCTCGTCCGTAATCTCAAGGGACAAAAACGTGGCAGTTGCAATGGGGTTTTCCCATAGTGAGAGGGGGTGAGATTAGTGTTGTTTAGTTTAGTTTAGTTGTTTAGTAACAAATATCTATAGATGCGGTCTGAAAATTGCTGCGGACTAGTATCTTTGTGTATAGTCATAGCATTTTGGAAACATAAAATGGAATAATATAAAAAACAGCTTGGTCCTGTTTACCTAATTTACGCAGTTCTTGCACCCTCGATATCCCTTTTGGAATGATACCTATCATGCTTACTTCCGATCGAAGATAGATTTGTGTCTATGTATTTTTGTCCTTTTTGAGACATTTTGGCACATTTTTTTCTAAGCAAAATGAGTTAAATTGTATCCACACTGGCAGCCAATTGTAAGCTCGCGATTCCAACTTGCAGTTGTTGTCGCATCTACACTAAAAAAATGCTCTTAATAACACTAATGAATGCCGTTCATTAACAAATATTGATTGTATGAATGCACAAATCTTTCATTTAGATTTTCGGCATGGCAATGAAGGGCTTCTTTTATTCAATAAAAGAAGATTAAGAATAACAATTTAAACGCACAGAGTCCGATTTTTATTCATGATCATCATCAATGTGGCACGATAGCCCGACGTCGGACTTTGGCCGCCTGAATCGTTGACTTCGTTGTCGCGGTTACGTGACCTTGTCCTCAATTTCGGAAGCCCAGCAGCTGGTGGGCGCCCTCACCTACGGAGTTCTCCCAACGAGCTCTAGGTCATCCACGCATCCTCGCTCCGTAAATTCGTTGTGCGTTCATCACTTTCTTTGGCATGCGATTATCGTCCATCCGTTAAACATGCTCCGCTCATTGCAAACGTTAAAGCTTCACTATTTTCGATACTTCCAGCTCATCGTACAACTGATACAACTTGTACCGGATACGCCATTGATCTCGCTCGCGAACGGCCCCGAAAATTCGCCGAAGGACATTTCATTCGAGTCCGTCTAGCAAAATTTCGTATGCTTCGGTGAGGGTCCATGTTTCGCAGCCATAACATAGCACGGGTCGGATGATCGTTTTGTACACGGGGAGCTTCGTGTTCCTGTGCGGAAGTTTCGAATTAACTATAGGGAGGACCGATAAATAGGTATTATTGGCTAGTTGTATCGCTTAATTTCGTCGGTTTCGTTGGCGTCCTTTGATAAGTTACAACCCAGATAGTTTAAGTTGTCTACATACTCGATATTATGGCCCCCCACTGTGATGCTTGAATTCGCTGGCGTCCTTGTTTTAGATTGCATCATGGCCTTTGTTTTGTTTCGTTGATTTGTTGTCCAACTTCCTTTGCGGCGTTATTGAGGTTATGCAGAAGGCTTTCTGTATCACCCAATCTTCGAGACATGAGGTTGATGTCGTCGGAGTACGCTACTAATTGAGTCGACTTGATGAGTAGCGTTCCGTTGCTATCCATATTCATGGCTCGAATTACATATACTCCAAAGAAAGGTTGAAGAGCGTCGGCACCAGCCCATCGCCCTGCTTGAGTCCAGTACGAGTTTCAAATAGGTCAGTGAGTCGGTTCTGCACTCTGACCTGCGAGACGGTATTAGTCATCGTCATCCTTGTGAGTCGCACTAACTTTGTCGGTATTCCAAAATGTACCGAAATGTTGTACAGTACACTTCGATGCCTGTTTGAAGTCGACAAAGATTTGGTATACGTCGATGTTATATTCCCAGCACTTTTGGAGTAGTAGCTTCACTGTGAAAAGCTGATCGGTCGTTGAGCGACCAGGTCTGAAGCCGCCTTGATACTCGCCAATCATTCGTTCTGCGTACGGATTAAGTCTCTTTTCCAGAATTTTCGATAAAATCTTATAGGTCGTACAAACTAATGATATGCCCCTGTAATTCTCACACTTCAGCTAGTCACCCTTTTTGTGGATTGGGCAAACTATGCTTTTGCGCCAATCTTCGGGAAATACATCGTCGTTTCATATTTTCAGCAGTAGCACATGTATAGCGTTGGTCAGACACGTTCCACCATGCTTCAGCAGTTCTGCTGGGATCTCGGCAGCGCCGGACGCATTAATTCTTTGAAGCGACTGTATGGCGAGACTCACCTCCTTCTACTGTTGGGGTAGAACGGGAGGGCCTGGTTCCGCTAACTGCTCAAGAGCTGGCTCCTTGGGGGATGTTGATGGTGCATTGAGGAGCTCTTCCAAATGCGAGACTCATCGTTTGTTTACGCTTTCGATGTCGCTGATGATGTTACCATCCTTGTCCTAACATAGGCTTGTCCTGGGTTGATAAGATATCCGTTCTTGATATTATTTTTATTAATAAATTAAAAAACAAAACGGCTGCAAATTGGATTCGGTGTGGATACAGCTAGACTCCTGGAACCCTACAGATTTCAAAATGACAATAATTGGCCATAATGGTTATTTTTCTATTTAAAGAGTTGCATTCACAATTGCCGGCGCCCATAAGGAAGTCGTATGTGTTTTACAAGGTGTTGCTGCTGACTTGGCCGGAATCTATCAAGTAAGAGACATCTTTATTAGAGTATTTATACGAAGCACTTCCACATGATTCTGGCTGGAATTTTATTTGAGGAAACAAAAGTGAAGTTTAAAGTTTTGGAGAGATAATGGAGTGCTTGAGTAAGACTATCAACCGTACTGGATCCTGCGGGACAATCCTGCATTTTACAAGGCTGTCATAAATATAAACAAACCTTCCGCAAAACATTCAAAGTGTTGATATGAATGGATGAGGCAACATCAGCGGCATATCCAACGCATTTTAAATAAGTGACGTCATGTTGGCAGCAAATAGCTTTTTCTACATAACCATGGATTAGATGCTACATACATGGCTGCATTCAGCGAACGCAAAATGTAGCAGAAAAGTCTACTCCAATTGGAATCTCATTGCATGTATAGATTATTCAGCAGAGAAAGGGTTCGGTGGCGGGTAAATTCTTGTAGCATTTCCAATTGTTTTCCATTGAATTTCGTTTGCTGAATGCAACCATATGTTGTCATTAGACTGCTACACTAGCCGGCATATGTATTTTGACATCTGGTACTCTCGAGCCCAGATACTGATTTTGTTTAACTAGAGCGAATAACGGTAAATTTTTTATAAGGAAATCAAAGTACATTTCAATAGCAATAAATATGCTCAATATTTTTCCTGTCCGTTTTCGCACTCTCTTGCTATAAAGAAGAGAACAGATTGGTGCGAAATTCTGGTGCGACATAAGTATTTTGACAATATTTAAATCTTTGTTTGTACACCAATTTCCCTTGGAAAAAATGGACAAAATATAATTTTATTTATGATTTGTGTTTATATTTTGAATTCGAAGCAGAAAATGTGTCAAGTGGCTTCAAACATTGGAGAAAAATCAGAAATTCGAAGTTTGGGTTAAGCCTCCGTAGAGGCAAACTTCAACCCTGGTTTAAAGGTTGGAGACGCTGCAATTGAATTCAATTTAATAAGGTAGACTGTTCATTATTAAACACCAAAATTGAATAAGAGAAAAGAAATAGAAAACTATTCCATGCATCAGAGAAATGGGATGTGTATATCGAATAATTACCGAAAAATCTTCCAAATATTTATGGAAAATGTCCTAATTGAACCAAAGGATGTTATGAATATGAAGAATGTGCCATCGGAGGCAGAGATAATAACGATCACGTTCGGCATAAAACTAAAAAAAGGCAAATTGCATGCATACGCAGATAAAGTGAAACCAAAGAAAGATTTAAAACCCATACCAAAAGCAAACCTCTGTTCGAGCTACTGCGACTTTCGGAAAAAGTTTTTTTCGGCTAATATTCGTTATTTTATCACATTTTTACAAAAAAAAATCAATATTTAAAGAAAATCGCCAGTTCAAGTGGAAAAACAGATACCTGGTTTTTAAAAATGAATACCACAGTGGAGGATCTCTCATGATGCAGGGATATATTGCTTACAATGGCCTAGGCTGCTAGGCTTCAAATCACTGTTTCCATGGCCAAAGCTTCCTTTGGTCGTCATTGAATCGTCGGAAGTAATATTCGGTTTTTTTTTCGGCACAGTTTGGTTTAAATTTCATTTCTTTCTGAGATTTCTTCATCGTGGCTCACTCATCACTCGCGGTTCACATTCGCTTTCTTTCAGAGAGCGCCAAGATTTGTTTTTATTTTGTTTTGAAACATTTTTTTGTTTAGTATAAAATAAAATGCAATAGTAGCGTATTCAATGTGTAAACCAGGACTAAGGCTAGCATCAATCGATGCTCAAACCAATCTTCTAAATTCTGATTTTTGTTCATGTTTGCAGCCACTGGTGATATTTTTTATTTGAAAATTAATATGGGGAGCTCAAAAATTAATAAGAATAATGTTTTGTGCATCAATCCTTGCGAAAAAAAATGGGTTAAATCAAAGAGTTAAATATTGTCAAAATATTTATGCCGCACCAGAGTTAAGCCCCCATCTTTTCTCTTTTCTATAGCATGAGAGTCCGAAAGAAGACAGGAAAAATATTGAGCATATTTATTGCTGTCGATATGTACTTTAACTTCGATAAAATAAATTTACCGTTATTTGCTTCAGTTAAACAAAACCAGTGTCGGGGCTCGAGAGTATGATATGTCAAAATACATATGCCGACTAGTGTACATCAACTGCCTTGACGCGAGTCTTTTGTTTGGTTTACAAGAAGAAAGTATTGTTTTTCGTGTTTCTATTCCCCTTTTCGTTTCCGTCAGCAAAAAGGCGAAATATGTACCTCCATTCGCCACTTTTTACATTTTCCAACCTTTCAGCTGCTACGACAGCAATCAGCTGTCCAGAAAAGTAGCAAATCCATTCAGCGGACACAAATTTAGCAACTTTATATGGATATGTAGCTACATAATTCCAATATTTGTTCGCTGAATGTATCCAATACCGTCAGACTTTAAGTCGAGGAACGTGGGCAAATCTATGATATGACCGAGCCGGCAAGCAATTTGCGAGGCACTAGTATTGATGCTCTCGCAGTGTGCACCGTAGTCCCTTTTGCTGAAACCACCTTTCTCAGAGTTTTTTTCTGTCAATGCAATATGTTTTTTTCGCGAAGAAATATTTAAGGGACGCAAAACTCTCACTGTTCGCTTTGTAATTACGT
Source organism: Microchrysa polita (assembly GCA_949715475.1). Classification (NCBI taxonomy): domain Eukaryota; kingdom Metazoa; phylum Arthropoda; class Insecta; order Diptera; family Stratiomyidae; genus Microchrysa; species Microchrysa polita. The sequence goes on along the minus strand of OX454415.1, from coordinate 68,134,575 downwards.
TTTAAGGCATATCATATGCATAGAGAAGGTTCGTCCACTGGTTCATTTTACCAGCTAAAGCGCTCTAACCATGGAATGGAATGCTAACCATAACCACACCGCTATCCTTCCTGGATGACCGTCGTCAGTATCAAATGGAAATTGATGTGTATCTGCTGGAAAAACGATTGAGCAAATTCCGAAAACGATTTGAAAACGTGAGTGATGAAAATGGGCACCAATTTGCAGGCTGATTTTTATACATGGGTGTCATCCAAATTCTGCTATTGACCTCACCCTCAGTGAGTGGCAGAAAAATTGTGTAGTATGCATTTTCGTTTTTATACCCTATACCCATAAGATGGTATAGGGTATATTGTTTTTGTTACGACGATTTATGTAACACCTCAAAGGAGCCACCGGAGGTATGGCAAAGTATATAAATAAATGATCAGGGTCGGTCCCTGATTCGAATAAGCCATGTCCGTCTGTCTGTCTGTCTGTCCGTCCGTGTGTCTGTCAGTTCGCACGATAACTACCGAAATAATGAAGCTAGCGTTTTGAAATTTTGGTCAGATGATTGTTTTGATAAAAGCTAGGGACCTGAAATTTGCATCGTTGCCTAATTGTTACATATGCTTGAAGTTGGTGGAAAGTGGAGAAGGTCTGACTACCCCTACCCCTACATCCCCTACAAACAATATTCCGCCATATCTTTCGATAGAATGTCGCGAAAAACTTCAAATTTATCGCAAATGATAGCTGCTGAATGCCGTTTTAAGATAATAAACATGTGCGAGATTCGACCCATCAACTCCTTCCCCCTTAAAAAAAATGAAATGGTTTATTTTCGGTCTTACGCGCATTCTAAGTCTGTACATGGGTATAGGGTATACACTCATCGTGCTATTCGCACGATTAGAACTCGGTCTCGTTTTTTTTCGTTTTGAAAATCTCAAGGTTCCCGTGTGCCACCCTGAACAACATAAAAAAAATTGAACTTTATTCTAAGTACTAAAAGTACTGGCCTCTATTTTAGAACTCTATTGGTATTCCATGTTGATCTTCGAAACGCTGTTATATATGTACATACGAGTATGTGCGTTATTTTCGTCGTTATTTTTTATTCCGATTTGTTATCTCTTCTTCCGTGCTCCTTGTTTTTGTTTATTTTAAGACTCTTTGTCTGCAAATAATCTTAGTCCGAAATGACCGTAAACAAAATACATTAAAATCAAAGTAAGAAAAAACAACATACACGCACTTGTGAAGGAGATCAAAATGTGTCGTTATACCACAATTATAATTGGAAATTATTTTGGTCAGACTATAATCTAATAGAAATACGTTTTAAAAACGAGAAAAAGACCGGGTCAGACAGAACTTTGATACCATTCACTTGTTAATAAATTTAGAAATATTTCTACGGAAGTCCTATGGACCAGTGGTTCGATGTTATCATGTACACTCCAATAGGACACATTTATGTGATATGTCGTTAAACATTTGTCCATATAAAAGTTTTTCTCAGAATAACCAATTTTTAAAGGTTGAATTTCTGTTATCAGATTCCATTTGTTTTCATATTAACATGGTACGTTATGTTTTGTAATTTTAATGTGCAATATTTCAATAATAAATGCTATATACATGTATGTACGTAATAATAATAAATTTCAGATTATTCTCTAATTGCGCTATAAACTCCGTGACAGAGTTAATAAAGGGATTAATAAAATTTAAATATAGAAAGGAAAAGGGTAGATATGACATTCTGCCCGTGACCATCATCCCCATTTTTCGACACTTCACAACAAGAGAAGGAAATATCAATATGTCTACTGATAAAAATGTTGTAAGATCACCGTAAACTTTTATTGAACATTTCCCTAATTGGCAAGACTTCTATTCCAGAGCAATAATCTAGTAACAATAGAAATAAATGCACCTTGCCCACTGTTTGCATTAATGGGTTCAATTAAAAAAAATATTTAATTCCAATTCAATAAAGGTAACATTTTTAAAAATTAAGGATCGCAATATCGTTAAAAGCAAGTTAGCTTATTCTAAAAACAATCAGATTTTTTTCGTATGATTCCTTCCATTTTTTAAATATAATTCACATCCAAACATCTTAAGTATAAATAAAACAGATCTCCTTTCTTTACAAAAAACTTACCTTGGCTTTCGTTTTAATGCTTTTGTTTTTGAGTCTCGCTGAAGTACGAATGGCAATCGATTTGAAACAACAATTAACGTATTTTTCACTGACGGCTCAGCATTCGAAACAGTTATTTCAATTTCGCCCATTTTGGACAATTCACTATGTTTAAACGTTTCAACTAGTGCACTTTTATAATATTTTAAATAGATTTTTCACTGTTTAATTCGATAGTTTTTAACAATATTTGAAAATATACTGGCTCACTAAATCTCCATACAGTTCAGCAATAAAAATGATAATCTGAAATTTCCAAATTAAGCTCCTGCCAGGGGTTGTGAATTCCAGAAAACCAATCACTGACTGACTGACTGATGAATTAAGCGACAGCCAGCTTAAGGACTTGATGCTTTGTTCGATTTAAGTCCCAATACAAAGACATACTTCTCCGAATAGTCCACCGCGATTTATTAAAATGAGAGCGTATAAATAGTAAAATTATTAATGCATATGTAAGTAGCTTATTGGACGCTGGTTTACCACTACATTATCATAATTTGCTGCTTATCAGCTTTTGTTTCATGCACAATATTTTTTAATTCGCTGGTCTCATCTCAGGCGCCCATAGCTATGAAAATGTTTGTATTTATCTGTTTTAAATGACGTACATACATACCTAATTCAATTGTTTAATTTTTGTTCGTGATTTGACGAAAAACGCTAAAACCCATGTAATTTCTATTTTGACAAAGAGCATGTAATGTACATATAGGTACTTTACGAATAGTTGTTTGAAAATTGATAAACGCGGTGCAACTTTTCTTCACAAAAAAAAATCCACTTAGCTAAAAGGGGATTCACACTATCGATAAGATTTACTTGATCCTAGATTAAGTTAAGTTAAGTTATACAGTTGAAACATTGTACTGCAATTTGAATAATGCAAGCACCTATTTCCATTCTACGATGCGCTTTAAATTTATTTGACATACGATTTAATCTAGTGGGCGGGTTTCGACTCGATTAATTTAGTGGTTTTAGTAAACCCTGTCAGTAGTGTGAATCCCCTCTAAAATTAGGATTTTTTGGAATTAGTTGTTTGAAATTCGATAATTTCAATTATCAAATATTGATAATTCGAAACAACTGCCAACTGGAAACTCAAAAAACGGCTAAATTTAGCCGAAAAATCGGCTATATATTTTTCAAAAACGATTAACCGGCTAAATATTTTGCAGCCAAAAAAAAACTCCAAAAACCGGCTAAAAACATATAAAGCACCGACATTTGGAAACAATATATGTAGTAAAAAACTAAAAAAAAAACTTCTTTGGAGTACTACTGCTTGAAATAGATTACGCGCATCAGCAGCAGCATCGGCAGAAAGCTGACAAATATGCTGAATGCATTGCGCTTGACGTTTCGCGATGCCGATGCTGCTGCTGATGCGCGTAATCTATTTCAAGCATACCTCAACGTAAGCTACTGCTTATGCTTCAGGCAGAACTGCATTCAGAAATCTTAGTCTCTTATTACATATACTGCAATCGCTGCCATTAGAGTCAACATTTTCTGTTGGAAAATTTATTATGGGTAATCCTGAATTGTTAATTAGGTCAAAAGGACAAAAAAGGGTTTCATTAATTTTGGCTTATTTAAAATTTCGAACACAATATATTTTAGAAACGTTACGCCACTGACTTTGCCTTGCCCTTTATTTTGTGGGTGTCAATTTGTTTCCTGCCTTGCAGAATTTTTTCGCCTCTAATCATTTCATCTGTCTATGGTTTACTTTCCATTGAATCAAAATTGATATTAAATATTTTCTTCATCGGAGTGCTAGCCAAAAAGCCGCCCCAAAATTTGGCACCCCGGGCGACCGCCCGGCTCGTATCAGGGAGCCCAATGTCACGTTTTGCACAAGAGTAAGCTTTCAGATCTGTGCCGTGCACAGTGTCACCTATTCTTTTCCTCATCGTATCATAGAATAATAAACTAGCATTGCGACTGGGAATTGGTATGGCTGACAACCGTATCACACTCCGAACTCAGTTGTCGTTGAAACGTTGGCGACTACACACTACAGTCGTCAACACACCATGCTCCACTAGGAGTTAGGGCAAATCAAGAAATAAAAAGGAAGATCTAGCTGAAATGGCCGATGCTCTGCATTTTTAAAGTCATAATACTGGGCTCAAGATAAACGCTGACAAGAACAAGTACATGAGCTCTGATCCAGGGGGACAAAGCAGAATTTGTGTTTCGGGCCAGGCAGACGAAAAAGTTGACGAATCCTGTTACCTCGGAAGCCTAGTCACAGCAGATGACGAAATCAGTGCTTCTATATGGAAGGTGGCCAATAAGATAACAATTAAGCTGCAAACATTCGTAAACCCGTGTCTACGATGCACCCTACAAATGAAATTGTAACGCATTGAAGGAAGCATCATCGACCATATCATACCATCACAGCATAACGAGATGAGTCGATTGGACGATGTCCGTCTGTCTGTGCGTCTGTTGCAGCGCGTTTTGCTCGGCCGCTATAAAAGCTACGGAGCTGAAATTTTGCACACGTGCTTATTATTTTTGCAGGCTGTTTGTATGTTTGAATCACCGAAATTGGATCACTGGGTCATGGGGCTGCCATACAAACCTATCCCCCCAATTTAAGTTCTTAGGAAAAACTTGTTATACCCTTCGCTCATAGAGTGAAAGGGTATATTAACTTTGTCATGAAGTTTATAACGCATTGAAGGAAGCATCTCCGACCATATAAAAAGAGTACATATATGATCAGCATGACTTGGGGAGTCGATTGGGCGATGTCAGTTTGTCCGTCTGTTGCGACGCGTTTTACTCGGCCAATTTAACAGCTATGAGGCTGAAATTTTGCAGAAATGCTTCTTTTTGCTGCAGGCAGTTTGTATTTTTAATCGGTAAAATTGTACAATGGGGTCATGGGGCTGCCATACAAACCTAACCCCCCAAATTAGGTTCTTCTAAGAAAAACTTTATTATTTTTGCACCAATTTCAACCAAATTTCACACAAATGTGTTTCTATTGATGACACAAAACATATGCAAGAACGGATTAAATCAGAGCTCGGGCTCATGGGGCTGCCATACAAACCCAACCCCCCAAATTAGGTTCTTCTAAGAAAAACTGTTTTATTTGTTTACCAATTTCAACCAAATTACACACAAATGTATTTCTATTCATAGCAAATAACATATGTAAGAATGGATAGAATCGGACCATGGGGTCATGGGGCTGCCATACAAACCCAACCCCCAAATTAGGTTCTTCTAAGAAAAACTTTTTATTTGTGCACCAATTTCAACGAAATGTCACACAAATGTGTGTGATGACATAAAACATATGTAAGAATGGATCAAATCGGACCATGGGGTCATGGGGCTGCCATACAATCCCAGCCCCCCATTTTGGTTCTTCTAAGAAACATTTTTTACGCCAACTTCACAAAACCGCTTGTGCTCACTCCGCTCACTTCAACCATCCCCATAAGCCAGAAGGCTTCACCTTCTGTATAATGATCTTTGCAGAAACTGCGGGGATGTGAACGCAGTGCAGAGTGTTTTCTTTTTAGTTGCTTGCCCAGACTTATCAGACAGAATCGATTCTCGGGATATATTTGTTGTGGAATTGGGAGATCTGGAGGAAGCGGTCAATTTCAACGTTTTATTGGACGCTCTCAGTGAACTTCGTATTGCCCATGAAATAAATGTGTAAAAACTTGTGTTCCAAATCTAATTGTGGCAATAAGGACCCCACTAAGTGATATATTTGCCCCTGGATCTAAAAGTGTGATTTGATATGAAAACGAATGATTTGCAATTACCTTGAAAATAGGCATGAAATTGTCACGTACAATGTGTGTTGCACCAAAAGAAGTCATTTGGAAGCAAATGTTGTACTTTTGTATATTTGTGGGGAAATGAGCCGAATCTCTTAATGTTCCAGAGACCAATGAGCATAGAGGTTCTGGTAAAGGCACAAATGGTGGTAATTTAATTTTTCCACCAAGACAGCATAATCCTTGAAGCTTCAACGCCTTACAATACCAGCAAATAGCAGACATGCCTCCAATCATAAGTCTAAATCGGAACTCTAATCGATTTCAGGATTTTAGCTAAAGGCAGCTCGTTCTAGGCCTACCGAAGTTGCAGTTGTACGAAATACATCATGTTGGCATTGTCGTGCTCGCTTACGTTGGTTGTTGGATGAAGCAGAGTGGTTGGTTACTAATCGTTGCCTAAGAAAATTTGTATGACGCCTTTTTTACTGACTGCAACGACCTAAATCTGGTCGTTTTTTCGATGGCATTATACATATATACATAGTCTAAAATACGTATATAAGAACTTGTTGACAGTGTACCATAAAATGTACCTTGCACTTCTTCAGAACTCGTTTCAAAAAGGCAATTTGTCGACTTTCGAAACTATGAAATTTTGATTCCTTTTGTACAGCGTACCGTATATTTTTTTGATATACATACATAGTTTCAGTGACAATTTTTTTTATAGCTTTACTAAGGACTCAATATTTTTATTTAATTCAAATGTGATGTGATCGATGAAAACATGATTGCGACAGGTGACTCTCATACAAAAAGAAATTTCGATTTACATCCTCTGAAATTGTCAAAATTTTCTCGGTGTTTAAGCCTTCTCCAGCGTAAGACGGATTTAACAAAAAAAGAATAATATGAATCGGTCCAGCGGTTTACGAGTTTTTGCGTTACAAAGAAATCACGTCTCATTTTTATACCCTTCGCTCATAGAGTGAAAGGGTATATTAACTTTGTCATGAAGTTTGTAACGCATTGAAGGAAGCATCTCCGACCATATAAAAAGTATACATATATGATCAGCATGACGAGATGAGTCGATTGGTCGATGTCCGTCTGTCCGTCTGTTCGTCTGTTGCAGCGCGTTTTTCTCGGCCACTATAAAAGCTACGGAGCTGAAATTTTGCACACGTGCTTATTATTGCTGCAGGCTGTTTGTATGTTTGAATCACCGAAATTGGATCACTGGGCCATGGGGCTGCCATACAAACCTAGCCCCCCAATTTAAGTTCTTCTAGGAAAAACTTTTTTAATTGTGCACCAATATCAACCAAATTTCACACAAATGTGTCTCCTTTGATGACACAAAACATATCTAAGAATGGACCGAATCGGATAATGGGGTCATGGAGCTGCCATAAAAACCTAACCCCCAAATTAGGTTCTTCTAAGAAAAACTTTTTTATCTGTACACCAATTTCAAACAAATTACACACAAACGTGTTTCTCTTCAGGAGACAAAACATATCTAAGAATTGATCGAATCGGACCGTTGGGTCATGGGGCTGCCATACAAACCCAACAACCCCAAATTAGGTTCTTTTAAGGAAAAACTTGTTTATTTGTTTTTGTGCACCAATACACAGGCGAAGCCCCCTAGTTGTATATAAGAAAGAAGAAGATATAATAAACCTTTATACTCTCACTCCAACAAATTGAGTGAGTGGGCTGTACATGCATCATAGATGGGCTGTGGGCCCCTAGGAAGTTGCCTTATGGTTAATCCGGCACTGAATATGGGCTGCATATTGCTATTATACGATGAAGCGAAATGGGGCCCATAGGCAGTTGCCTTATGGTTAATCCATATGTATTTCCATATAATATAGAGCAAACTGAAAAATAAGCGTAATACATCTCTTAAAATACTGTAAATTAAATTTAGACTCATCGATCTTATAATGTAAATTGTAATTGTTTCTTTACTTCGTCATTGTCTTTCTTATGACTACTATCTGCGATATGGTCCACCAGTTTTCTTATACTCTGGTGTTGACTGCAAAGATGGACGCATGACAATTTTCTTACCACAATTTATTGAACCTACCGAGATAACATTCGACCTATTGTTGAAGAAGGCCATACTTAAGAGTTGGTGTTGAAATGAATTCAATTAGTACTCATGACACAATTTTCAGAGATTACCAGTATACAGTACTCGACCAATACAGCCGAGTCCATCATTCAAAACTCAATTTCAGGCGGCTGCTCTTTGAATTTATTATTGTTTTGGGGGGTGTGTTATCAATAGAATTCTGAAGAGTAACACTGTACAATGAGTCGCTTCTGCAAAAATCTGTACTTTCAAATTGTAGTGATTTTTTATTGCTTTTGGTTTGGGGACAGAAAACAAATCAAAAGGCTATTAATAGCATAAATTTTATATGACACTTTATTGCATTGATCAAACATCGATTTAAAACGCCTTGTTAGTTATTCCATGCACAGAGCATGCTGAGAAAGTGTTTTTATGGCGAATCACCAACCAAAACCCACCTGATTTTAATGCACCACTTCAGAATCTAGCTGTTAAGATCACTTCTCATATTACATCTATTCTATATTTTATATATATTATATATTGCTATCTATGCATGGTCGGCTGATTATAGCAGTACAAGTTTAAAATGTACATGGTAACCCTACAATACTTTGAAGAGTTCCTAGGCCCCACATGGACTCGAATCCACTTTATTGTATGTTTGATCTATCAAAATCTAAATTCGCCTGTCAATGGGATCATTTGACAGAACGAAAATCCAATAAAATGGATTTGAATCCACGGATTCGCCATGGGCGGTCCTAAAGTGGTAAGGTAAACCTCATACTACCGTGTGCTTGGTAATTCATTACATGTTACCTGTCCTAAGGCAGACGTTAAGTTAGCATTTTAATGCTTACTTAACGTCTGTCGACAACCTTCCATAAAGTATATAATTGGATCGTCATCATAGATATCATAGATACTAGTTGGAACTGCTATTTTCGATACTCTTTCAAAAATAAAACTTACCAAACAAATAAATTAATTTAATAAATATTTAAATAACAAATAAAAACTTAAAGTCATCGAGGTGTCCATTAAATTAATTATAGAATTAGAATATTTTTCTTTTAATTATTAAAACTAAATGATTGTGTTGTTTGGCGGATTAGTTACGGCAAACTATGGAGCTGTGATAACACGAAGGGTAAGACCAGACATCAACATGTGAAGATTGCATGAAAATTGCTCATTGATTACACAAACATAATGATCACCATCATCTTGTGTACTTTGAATGGTTCATTGGCAGAAAAAACTGAGAAGTCAAGTTTACGATCAATAGCGATTGGAACGTTGATAATAAATGACAACTGTACAGAGTTTTCTACTAGACAACAGAAATGTCATAGATGTGAAAGATTTGTTTTATATTTATACATAAATTGGTTTGATTACGAGTATTATTATAAACCGATGGCTATCGATGCGTTTAACCTTCACCTTTGAATAATATGTGCATATGATGCACTGCAATATATATATCTGACCAAAAACAACAAAGTTAAAAAATAACCCCGCCAAAGAAAAATTCATCTGCCGCAAAAAGAATACATATCACTCCAATCCGCCGCTCATATGTAATTTTGTTTAAGGTGTAAATGCTGGATGTATTTTTGTTTTAGGTGTAAATGCTGGAGAAGTTTACATGTACAGGACTACTTCCTAAAGTAATTTGGTGGGAGCCGTCAAAGTGGCACTGAGTAAAATGTTAATCCTCCCACCAAATTACTTTAAGAATTAGTCCTGTACATTTAAACTTCTCCAGCATTTACACCTAAAACAAAATTACATCCAGCATTTACACCTTAAACGGATTGGAGTGATATGTATTCTTTTTGCGGCAGATGAATTTTTCTTTGGCGGGGTAACTTTTACAACTTTGTTGTTTTTGGTCAGATATCATACGTTTTTGCATACTTAAATAGCCACCTAATATTTTTGTTTTCAGATCCTGATGTCCCAGTGTTCCAATTTCCTAATCTCCTTATGTCCCAATGTACAAATATCACAGTGTCCCAATGGCCTAATGTCCGAATGACCCACTACCGTAGTGTCTCAATGTCCCAGTATCGCAATATCCCAGTCTCCCACCTAATGTCATAATATCCCAATGTCCAATTGTCTTACTGTCCCAAGGTCCTAATGTCCCAATTTCCTAATATCCCAGTTCCCAATGTCCCAAATGTCCCAGTATTCTAATGTGATAATATCCCAATGGCCCAATGTCCTAATGTACCAGTGTACAGATGTCCCAATATCCCGATGTCCCAATATCCCAATGTACCAGTGGTCAGTGTCCCAATGTCGCAGTATACCAAGTGCCCCAAGGCCCCAATAGCCAAATATCCGAATATACCACTGTCCCAATGTCCCAATTTCCCCAGTGTACCTAATGTCCCAGTATGCAAATGTCCCAATTTCTCAATGTTCCAATGTCCCAATATCCCAATGTTCCAATGTCCTAATATCGCAGTGCCCTAATGTTTCAATATCCCGATGTCTCTGTAGCCCAATGTCCCTATGTGCCTGTGTCCCAATGTCCGGTTGTCCTATTATCCCAAGGTGATAATGTCCCAATGTCCTAATATCCCAGTGCCCCAATGTCACAATATCCCGATGTCTCAGTGGCCCAATGTTCCTATGTACCAGTTTCCAAATGTCCTAATTTCCGATTGTCCTATTGTCCCAAGGTCATAATAATGTCCCAATATCCTAATATCCCAGTGCCCCAATCTCCCAATGTCCCAATATCCCAATGTTCCAATGACGCAATTGTTGGAATTATTTTGTTAACTTTACCTATTATTTTACCGTTATTCCATCAACTTATCTAAATGACATTGATTCTTTAGAAGGACCACCAGAGGATCATTCATTCCAAATTTCATAAAAATCCCATCACGGGGAGAGACACTAGAAGCAAGTCTTTCTGCAACTGTAGACTCCAGTCTAAAATTGGGCTACTCGCTTAAGTCTGTGAGCGTGAAAATTTCACCGTTTATTGCATATAATCTAACCCGTTATTGTGCCGATCGAAGATTTTTTTTGAAAAGGCACTAGAACAGGATATGTGGAATATTTTGGTAAAAAAATTTTTTTGGGGGATGTTGCCTGGAAGGCTGTAGCCCTGTCAAACAAAAAAGCAAGTTGTCTCCGGTAATCATAGACTTGTTCGCTTTCGTTTTTTTTCCTTTGGCGAGCGATACGCTCTCGCGTCTCTTGATACATTTTTAATTATCACAAAAAATTTCTCATTCATATAGCGCCTGTCAGAATTTTGTTTTTCAATAAAAATAATTCACTCATATTACGTGAAATGCTATACATATGTAGGTAGAAGAGACTATCCCGGAAAAGGAACGAATCTATATCGATAAATTATTGATATAATGGCCCGTATGAATAAAAAGTAGTAAATATCACTTTACTACTTTTTTTTGAAGTAAACATAGATTTCTAGTATTGTTGCTATGATTAAAATTACGTTTACTGCACTACAACTTTCAAACATACTACAAAGGGGAAACATTAGTAGATTTCATATGAATAAAAGTAGCTTTACTACAGTTTTTATGTAGGTAACAATTTGCAAACTACAAATATGTGGGTAGATTTTTAGTAATCAAACAAGGCAAAAAATTTTCTTTAAAAATGTTTTTAAAAATAAGTGAACCGCGTAAAAAAAATTACCTAAAACGACGTGAAGCGTGCGACGATAATTTCAAATCTCTGTATAGATTTACAAAGAGAAATGTAGATTGGTTGGCCAATAATTTTTTGGGCAACGAATCCTTCATGTCGTCCTTGATAGCTAGCTCCCATACCTTTCTCCAATGTTTACTATCAACCTTCTAATCTCTAAAAAAAAAAAATAACAATTGGAAATGGTGACTACACATAAAGATCACTAGGCTTGTTTTGCTTATAGGGTAGGCGGTCATTAGTTTTTGAGAAACTAGGCAATCAGGTTGGGTATATCTTACAACCGATATTGTCGTAATCGTATTTCGAAATTGTGGATAATAATTATTTTAGAAAAGTCTGATAAGTCTAGATTTGAGCAAAGCTGCCCAACCATTTGGCACAGAATCAAAGAGGCGGACTTAAGTACATTCCTGTTTTACTTGAAAATATGCATTACATGTACCCATACTGTATGCACAGCTGCATTGAAAATATCTTTCACAACGATTAGACTAATGTTGAATAGCCAACTTAAAAATAATTGCTCTTCAAAGTGGAAAATATTGGAAGATGTTGTTTATAACTTGAGAACGAATTGTGCTTTTTTGGTGAATCTTTTAACCAGCATTTTGACAAAACAATTAACTTAGTGACAAATCTTAATTCGAACCTACAGCTGAGACTATAGTATTCGATAAATTCGACTGAAGTATGTACGTCGTACGTGAATTCACCCATTCATAGACCAAAAGTACACAAATACGTAAATAACAGATATGTATATTACATGATTTTTCCTTCCGTTTCAGGTGGATGTTATAATAGTCTAAGAAAATTGGACCAAAATATGGCCATCGAACGGCAAAAATCCTACATCGGAAATTTTTTTTATTATGGTTGGGGATGGTCCCCAGATTATGGCATAGAAAGTCCCAACCGATCGGGGGTCCGCAACCATAAAAAGGGGGGAGGAAGGGGGGCCTTTTTTCGTTTTTTTTGCGATTATTTAAAAAACGGTAAGAGATACAGAAAAATGGTATGAGGACGAAAAAACTACATAAAATTATCTTTGCAATGATAGAGTTTAATTGAACATTAGAGTTTAATTGAACATTTCGGCGTTAGAATAGAACATAAATTAGAATATTTTCATTTTAGACCTTTTTTAAAAGCTCCATAACTTTCGAAAGAATGTCAGTTCAGCCGTAAAATTTTGTACAAGTATTAACAAGTTTAAGATAATTTTAACGTAAACGTTGAGTCACTCCGGTCAAGGACCCCCATTATCCCCCCATTTAAATTTTTCAAAACGTCATGTCCATAACTCCCCCCAAAATTGGAGCAGAGTGCTAAATTTTGGTTTGTTGCGATTGTCATTGTCACCCCACCCACCAAAAATCAGCTTATTCGGATAAAAACTAAGGGTACCTCCCATACAAAGTGACCCATGACAACTTTGTTCTACAGTTTATAAAATGAGAAGTACGTAGAACAAATTCCTGATGGGTTTACGGCTGAACTAGCGTTCTTTCAAAAGTTATGGAGCTTTTAAAAAAGGTCTAAAATGAAAATATTCTAATTTATGTTCTATTCTAACGCCGAAATATTCAATTGAACTCTAATGTGTTATGTATCATTGCAAAGATAATTTTATGTAGTCGTTTTCGTCCTCAGACCATTTTTCAGTATATCTTACCGTTTTTGAAATAATCGCAGAAAACCGAATAAATGCCCCCCTTCCCCCTTTTTTTAAGGTTGTGGACCCCCGATTGGTTGGGACTTTTAATGCCATAATCTAGGGACCATTCCCAACAATAATCCAAAAAAAAATCCGATGTAGGATTTTTGCCAACCAAATATGCCATTTTTCTTAGACTATAAGTGACGACTCGAAAATGGAATCACAACGAGACATACACCAACATGCCACCGATGATTTAGCCGACGCGGGCCTCAATCAAATACATTTAAGTTTTCATTTGACATCGATCTATGTATGATCACTCAATTTTCGAAGCGTTTTCTAAAGTCGTCCAAAATTGATTGAGGCCCGCGTCGGCTAAATCATCGGTGGCACGTTGGTGTATGTCTCGTTGCGATTCCATTTTCGAGTCGTCACTTATACCATCCACCTGAAACGGAAGGAAAACTTATGCCTAATTATGACACATGTGGCAGCGCCTACTTTTTGAATTGTAGCAGATGCTACTATTGCATTTTCGAAGTAGTAGTTTCAGGATTTCCGAAAAAAAATTCTTATTCATACGAATACATGTAGTATCTACTTTTTAGTAGTTTCTACAAATTTGAAAATTTACTACTTTTTATTCATACGGGCCAATGTTAAATATTCATAAAATATTGATGGTTGTTTTGTGAATTTTCTGGCAACAAATAAAAAAAATCTTCATCTTTTATTTATTTCGGTCACTTTATTTTTATATGTATGAAAACGCTAAATTTTACATTTTATTCTAATTGTAGTTTCGTTCTTCTCATATTTATGTAATTATATATATTTGCATTCCACGCCTTTCCCAAGTGCGGCATACGTCCAAGTCCAATTTTCCAAGCTCTTCTGATCCTTAAAACAAAATGGAATTGTGTATCAAAATAAATAAACTTAGACTATATGTTAAGATAAAAAGTGTTCATTTACCAATGTGGCGAAAGCCGGCTTCTAACTAAAAATATTCCTTCCTACACTTTATGACTTGCGAACAATTTCAAAATAATTGACAGAATTTTTTCATTTGTCAACAATTGTTCAACAGATTGTTCTTGAATTGATTCGTATTGAAATATTTCTTCATAATTTTCGAAAAAAGGGGTAAGACAGAATAATGATTACGCGGATCACTTTTATACTAATAATAATACATTGATATTTTCCTTACTGATGGCAGGAATCATTAAATTCGCATTGCAGAATTAATCGTATGGAGGGGTAATTATAGAAGACTTATTGATGCCGCGGTATCAGTTCCAAATTGCTATCTGGGACCTTTCTGTGAGATTCCAATGCCTACTATAAACTCTGACATTGGTACCTCGACAATAATGCCATTCATATAGCGCAATCGAATTATCAGTATGCATCAAAATTCTGTGCAAGCAATGAAAATCCGCCAGAAGCTGCAATAACAAATCAGCTGAACTGGCAAAAGCCTTAGAGTTTTTTTTTAGTGTTTTTACTTTTACGAAGTGCATCGATATATTCTGGCAATTAGTATAGTGACTTTAGCTCTAGACCCAAACATCCAAAAAAAGAGCTGACTTTTGATGCCAAATTGTTCTATGGCCTGACCGCATTACGCAGTAAAAAGTAAGACTTTTTTGCGCGTCACATTTGAGGGGGAGGGGGTGGCAAAGGGGTGAAATTTTGATTTTTCGCCAGTATCTTGTTAACTGTAATATTTACAGCAAAATGTTCTGAGGACGATTTAAACTACACAAAATTTCCTTTCTAATGATATATTATATCATACACATTCTCTTGGCAGATTGTATACTAGACCTAAAAACATTCGGTGTAATTTAGATTTTTTGATAGTTACATTTGGCGCTCTAGCTCCTGAAGTGATTAAATTGAAGCCATGGTAATAGGGATAACTGTTCCTAACAATATATAGCTGTCCCACACGGAGACTCAGGCTGCTCCGACAAAGCATTCCCCTATACTCCCTATTGACATTTAAAAAAAGACGTGCCTGTAACTTTTCGCCGAATCACAGCAGGCGGGAAAAATTTTGGTAAACGTTAAGGCTAAAGGAGGTATTACACTATCAAATAAAGTTTGATCAATGACGCAAAAAGTTTGTCCCACTAGTGTAATAGCAAAATAAATGACCAAAAATGTGTTTGACCAAAAATGAATGACAATCGTGGTCATTCATTTCGGGTCAAACATATGACCTTAGTGTAATAACCAAACAGATCTTTGGTCAAATTTATTTTGCAGTTTTTGGTCATACGGTCATTCCAAAATAAGCAATTTCTTGTGTGACCCATGATGGTCAAACGAAATGTTTCGATTCGGTGCATTTAATGATCAATATAAAAAATAACGACCATTTTATACTTTTTTGTAAACTGTGGGATATTGAAAAATTCAAAATTTAAATTAATCCGTGGAATTACATCGAAGAAATTTTTTTTTAATAAACTTTCAGTAATAGCTTCGACTGGAACAATCTGCGTGTTCAGGACACAACTCTAGTTTGGCGATCTCATCTCTATTAAAAAATGTTAGTAGAACCACGCCATTTCAATCATTTTCTCGAATTTTTCTGGTTCTAAAAGTTTTTTTTCAACAACTTGAAACATCTTGCCCATAGTGTCAACAATAAATTAAATTGCAACTACTAATTAGTAATCCACGATTTATAAATGAATTTATCTCTTTTTCCGGTGGAAACACAGTACATATTATATTTCCCATTAAAAAATGTGGAAAAAATTGAAAGGACGAAAAATATTGACTTATTTGTAAATTTGGGTTAACCTTTATAGTCTAAGAAAATTGGACCAAAATATGGCCATCGAACGGCTAAAATCCTACATCGGAAATTTTTTTTGATTATGGTTGGGGATGGTCCCGAGATGATGGCATAGAAAGTCCCAACCGATCGGGGGTCAGCAACCTTAAAAAAAGGGGGGAAAGGGGGCCTTTTTTTGTTTTTTTTGCGATTATTTCAAAAACGGTCAGAGATACAGAAAAATGGTCTGAGAACGAAAAAAAACTACATAAAATTATCTTTGCAATGATTATAACACATTAGAGTTTAATTGAATATTTCGGCGTTAGAATAGAATATAAATTAAAATATTTTCATTTTAGACCTTTTTTTAAAGCTCCATAACTTTTGAAAGAATGTTAGTTCAGCCGTAAAATTTTGTACAAGTATTCACAACAAGTTTAAGATAATTTTAACGTAAACACTGAGTCGCTCCGGTCAAGGACCCCCATTATCCCCCCATTGAAATTTGTCAAAACGGCATGTCCATAACTCCCCCCAAAATTGGAGCAGAGTGCTAAATTTTGGTTTGTTGCGATTGAAGGTCATAGTCACCCCACCCACCAAAAATCAGCTCATTCGGATAAAACCTAAGGGTACCTCCCATACAAAGTGACCCATGACAACTTTGTTCTACAGTTTATAAATTGAGTAGTACGTAGAACAAACTCCTGATTTCCGATGTAGGATTTTTTCCGACCAAATATGCCATTTTTCTTAGACTATTAGGCAACTGTTAGATATTGTATCTTATTGCCAGATATTGGCAATAAATCGAGAACGGAGATATGAAACTATTGCTGTCGCTCTTAAAGTCACAATAAAAACGTTCCCGTTCTTCAATAATTTCGTTCAGGGTGGCAGTTTGATTCTTTACATTGTCCAACGGACTCACAATAAATGACTTGAAACTAGTGTCGATCCTACATATGGGCTTGGGGGTTCCAACCCCGAAATTTGGTGATGCTATTTGGATGAGATATCAGCTTAAAATAAAACACGCACCGCAACTTCAAAAACACAATGTCCAAGTTTCGATCCCGACATACAAGTAATCTGTTGCAACTTAAGGCCTGAATAGACCTCGGGCGGAATGAAAATGAAATTTTTGTCCGCTGCGATTTTCTCAATGAAAATGCATGCTCACTGTCGTGGAACATATCGGAAATGATGGGGAATTCCATAAGCTACAATCCGAATATGGTTGCAAAATTTTTCTCGGCCATTTTATGTATTATTTTTCGATTCCCCGGTCATTTGACCGTGGAAAATATCTAATGACCGGGGAATCGAAAAATAATACATAAAATGGCCGAGAAAAATTTTGCAACCATATTCGGATTGCAGCGGACAAACATTTCATTTTCATTCCGCCCGATGTCTATCCAGACCTTAAGCAGTAAGCAAGAGCAATGGATAAAACAATACATGGATGATAGCAAGATGTTTCTTCTATTTCTTCTTTCACAAAAATTATCCGGTAATTACTTTCAGAATTTTATTATGAACCCAGGCTGATCATTGGAAAAAGATTGATTGTAGGGACTCTCAGGTTAGAAGTAGGACAACTGAAACTACTATCCGGTGTTTCTCATTTTTTCCACTAGCTTGAGACTAAGATCAACGCCAACCGTTTGCCTACTAAATTGTGGACGGATACGAACAAACAACAACAACAAGCATATGACGTAATTAAAAGGAACAACAAAACAGTGCAAATTTAGTAGGCGATTCGACGTTTAAGATTATACATTGCGGCCTTAATATCAAGACGGCGTTGCTAAGATCCGCAGTTAATTTTGAATTTGTCTTTCCGCAATTTTAGATGAGAGGGGAGAAAGAACCTGATCAGTGACTAAAAGACCCCAAGGGTCGTCTAACTACTATGAAGCAGCGCTTTTAATGCTTTCTTTACAAACGTAAACAAAGTTGGTTAGTAAACAAATATTACAGAAAAAATCTCCAATACAAATTAAACTAAAAGAAAATCGAATACTTATTCTAATTTCGAGGATCACGGAATACGAAACACTTGATTTTTTCCTTTACCTATTATAAGTGGCGAGTATGTAAGTAAGTTTCATTTTAAATAGCAAGAGGCGAGATTACGCCTTCAAGCAAAATTAAACTGTTTTACTGAAGAAATTATTCAACTTAACCTTTGCAAATTCGATAAAGAAATGAATCAATGCACAATAATCACTCTAAATACATAATGGAGCTAAGTTGGCTTTGGTCATTTTTTCTGAAACGGTCATACTAGTGTGATAGGTAAATTTGCCTCGGTCAAACAACTGACTTGAAACCTGACTGACTACGTCATTGGCCAAACCAATTGGTCATTTGTTTGTCCCATAGTGTAATAGGTCTCGAAAAACACTTTTGGTCATTGCAAAAGTTGGACAAATTTTGTGTGACCCACTGGACAAACTTTATTTGATAGTGTAATACCACCTTAAGTCCCATTAGACCCTCCACCAAATATTACTTCGATCGGATTAAAACAAAGGGTACCTCCCATACAAATTATTCAAATTCAATGCCACTAGTTTATTAAGAAATAAGGGAACAAGTCAACCAAAATTAAAGTTTTGCTCGTAGGCAATTTTCCGGTCATTTTGTATGGAAGGTACCCTTTGTTTTAATCAGATCGAAGTAATATTTGGCGGAGGGTCTAATGGGACTTAGTCTTAACGTTTACCAAAATTTTTCCCGCCTGCTGTGATTCGGCGAAAAGTTACAGGCATGTCTTTTTTTTAAATGTTAATAGGGAGTATAGGGGAATGCTTTGTCGGGGCAGCCTGAGTCTCCGTGTGGGACAGCTATATATTGTTAGGAATATTTATCCCAATTACCATGGCTCCAATTAAATTACTTCAGGAGCTAGAGCGCCAAATGTAACTATCAAAAAATCTAAATTACACCGAATGTTTTTAGGTCTAGTATACAATCTGCCAAGAGAATGTGTATGATATAATGTATCATTAGAAAGGAAATTTTGTGTAGTTTAAATCGTCCTCAGAACATTTTGCTGTAAATACTACAGTTAACAAGATACTGGCAAAAAATCATAATTTCACCCCTTTGCCACCCCCTCCTCCCCAAATGTGACGCGCAAAAAAGTCTAACTTTTTACTGCGTAATGCGGTCAGGCCATAGAACAATTTGGCATCAAAAGTCAGCTCTTTTTTTGGATGTTTGGGTTTTTTCATTTTTTCAGCTAAAGTCACTATACTAAATTGCACATAAGTCGGAATTAAACACTAGGATCGCCAACGTTGTGCAGTAGCAGAACTCAAGATCTTAGTAATCAGAGATACAACATAAAGAATACAGGAAGGCAAAATGCCATCTGAATTGTGTTGTCAGCAAACTGTAGCCTACAGTGCGTACCCTATCAAATAAGTTAACGTCTTCTTTGTGGGAACGTATTCAATAGACAATTTATGAAGTACCCCAACCTGGTGACCCAGAATGAGAAGAGCGATCTGCCACCGAACTGCTGATTTCATACCAATACTAATAACACGAATGTTAAAGCTATCATTCAGAATGATAAAACACCAAGGTTATTTCGTTAACTATGTTGAAACATCTCGACCTTTCAGCTCTTGATGACATCACTGCATGTCTACATCTATGCTTGTCATCCTTAAAATTTGAGATTAACCAATTACGATACTGTTAGGATGACCCGGATGACCAGACGGCCTCCTTCTTTAGGAAAGCATGTCCTACATTCTGACTTTGTATACCATCTGTCCCCCTTTCAGTTCCAAGAGCAATTCATTTCAGTTGTAAATTTATTTATTTATTTATTTATTTAATACTTAATATTACAAAACGGGAATAAATTCCCAAAACATGTAATGTAAAGAATTCAAAGTAAGGAAAATAAGTATAAAGGAAAAATAAACTTATAAAAGTAAAGAAAAAAAAAAAACAAAGAAAAGAAAAAAAAAAATAAGTTCAAACTACAATTCAAAAAGTTAAAATAATAAAAAAAACAATTAAAATTCAAAAAGTTAAATGAAAAATAATTAAAGTTTTTGTAGCAAGGTGCTTTTTAAAGAAAAAAAAGAAGAAGGCAACGGACCAATCTCCAATCGGTCGTAGTTTCTCATAGCTCTAAGTAACGGAGAGTTTTTATAAATAGAGAGTGAAGATTGAGGAGGATTGAAAATTGCAACTGATCGAGTGTTGTAAGATGGAAACCGATATTTTATATCTTCTATGATTGATGAAGTAGTAAGACCCTTGCATAACCTGTAAAGGAAACACTGGTCAAGACAGTCTCTTCTTTTACTTAGTGATGGTAGATTTAGGAAATTAAGCCGATCTTGATAAGGCCTATAAGCCAAGTTATATTTAAACAATAAGGTTCTAGAAAACTTTCTCTGAACTTTTTCTAATGCATCACGAGAAACAGAAGAATAAGGAGACCAAACTACCGAGGCGAATTCTAATATGCTGCGTGCTAGTGTCACAAATAAGTTCACACAAGTATTAATAGATTGAAAGCTAGAGGAGCACCGTAAAACGAACCCAGCTAGTTTCGACGATTTGCTAATAATCGACGAGTAGTGATCAGTAAAACGTAATTTAGAATCAAAAACAACCCCTAGATCTGTAACCGTAGAAACACATTGGAGGGGAATGGAGTTAATTTGGTATTGAAAAATGAAAGGAGTAGATTTCAGCGAATATACCATAACGGAGCACTTAGAAATATTAAGATCCAGCTCGTTAGAGATACACCAGGACGTAAAGCTATCCAAATCGGATTGCAAAGCTATACAATCAGAAATAGATGAAATAGCTGAAAATAGTTTGCTATCATCGGCGTAAAAGAGAGAGTGACAGTTAAGACAAGATGGTAGATCGTTTAAAAAAAGTAAAAAAAGAAGATAAAATAGATCCTTGTGGCACACCTGATGATGGACAAAATTCGGAAGAGGTTAAATTTTGGAAAACAACTCTAGATGAGCGATCATTAAGATAAGAGAAGATCCATACAATAAGGTAAGATGGGAATCCCAATGCAGTTAATTTATTAAGAAGAATTTGGTGGTTGACGGTGTCAAATGCTTTTGCGAAGTCTGTATAAATTACATGTACGTCCAAGTGCTTATTGAAGGATTTTGACACAAAATTAACAAGTTCAACTAAGTTGGTGACAACGGATTTGTTTTTGGAGAATCCATGTTGTTGATCCTTAATAAGATAATTAAAATGTTCATGAATGAACTTATATACAATCTTTTCAAGAAGTTTCGAAAAGGATGACAGAAGAGAGATAGGCCTATAGTTAGACACAGAATTAGGATCGCCCTTTTTCGGTATGGGAACCACATACGACGATTTCCACTGAGTTGGGAAAACACCTTCATGTAGGCTTTTACTAAATAAAATGGCGAGAGGTTTAGATATGGAAAATTGTGTTTCTTTTAAAAACGAATTTGGGATTCCATCAGGTCCTGAAGAAGAATTAGTTTTACAAGAAGATATAAGTAATTCAACATAGGATGGTAAAATGAGAGGTGGTAAATTTAAATTGTCCATTTCTTGAGGTACAACAGGAGGACAAGTTAATGAAGATGTTTTAAAAGTACTGGCAAAAAATGTGGCAAAAAGCTCACACATTTCAGAAGGGTTATCTGCGCTTATATTGTTGAAGGTGAGAATGGAAGGCTGATTTGAAGAAGATCTCAAGTTTTTTACATAGGACCAAAATATTTTACTCTCATTGTTCCTCAGACTGTCCTCAACAGTCTTGATATAGACAGACCGAGCAAGTGAGATTAGCCGTTTGATCCTCGATCTAAGGCAGCGAAACATTATGCGGTCGGATTGGTGTCCATAACGTTTCAAACGAGTGTGAAGTCGCTTCTTTTTTAGAATCAAGTTTCGAATCTGAGGTGTAAACCAAATCGGACCTTTTCGAAGCTTTAAATTAGATATTAGGACGTATTCATATAAGATGTTATGTAAAATAGTATAGAAAGTAGCTACAGCTGTTTCGCAATCAAGGTCTTTTAAAAT
The DNA here is from genome assembly GCA_949715475.1 of Microchrysa polita. Taxonomy (NCBI): domain Eukaryota; kingdom Metazoa; phylum Arthropoda; class Insecta; order Diptera; family Stratiomyidae; genus Microchrysa; species Microchrysa polita. The sequence continues at coordinate 68,112,270 of OX454415.1, read as the reverse complement.
AAAGTACCAATTCATTTGATTCAATTTCTCATTAATTGCTACATAATTTGCTTTTCTGAAATTGAATCTACGACGCATAACCTTAGAACGATAAGGGGATAAGTTAATGTTGATCTCATTGGCGATAGCCGGGTGATAAGGATCACAAGGTACGTATCCAGATGTACGCGTGGATGATGAAAATCCACCCAAAGGAATGTTACTAAACTGAAGGTCGAGGATACGACCCATGAAGTTTGGAAACACATTGAATTGGAGAAGGTTACACGATTGCATAAAGGCTGACAGAGACCTAAAAAGAGCCAAGGAAGTAGATGCTAGAGGGAGACCTGGACTATTAGGCCACTTAATGCTAGGAAGATTAAAGTCCCCACAAACTATTAAGTATGAATTAGGGAAACATACGTTCATGGTATCTGATAAATGACTGAAGAGACTCTCATAAACATCTAAAGAAGAATTACAAGGAACATACACACAGGCAACTAATAACGGTGTAGAAACAGAATTAATTTTTACGATTACACAATCATAAGGTTTAGAATGAGAAGTAGAGACAAGCACACATTGAATATGATCACGAACAGCAATTAGCGAAACGCCTCCAGTAGAAAGTCCTAGAAGATCAAGGTTTCTATCACAACGGAAGGTAACACACCCCTCCAGAATTTCACCACTATTTATAGAAGAGTTAAGCCAAGTCTCCGTCAAACAAATGATGTCATGGTTGAATGATAAAGAAGAAAGATTAAGAGATTGGAGTTTGGTACGTAACCCTCGTACATTTTGGTAGTAAAGTGTGAAATTAGTAAAGGTATTTATATTTATTTTGGGGTTCTTGTTGACCGTCGTTTCGGAAAATTTCGCCTAGTAAATCCTTTTATTAAAACACCAGCAGGCCAAAAGGAGGATTCACAAGGCGACGATAGATCATTCGGCAAAGTAAGTTTAAATGACGAAACAATCCTGTTAGGAATATTATCCTTGGTAAGCTTCTTACAGATGAAAATAGGAGGATCAAATCCCAGCTTGTTGATGACATACTGTTTTACTTCAGCTTCCGTAGTGTCGTACGCTAGTCTTGACACAAACAATTGCTTGGGAGGAGTACACACTCGAAGGTCGTTAACGGCGGATGGAGCAGCTACAACGGATAAAGGAACGACCAGATTTGAAGTTGCAGATGAGTTGTACGATTGAGAACTGAGAACAGAGGTGTCAGATGAGCAAGATGCAGCAGGCTCGTTGTTTTCAGTTGGAGTGATCTTAGCACGTGATCTCGTGATGACGCCCTCAGATGAAGACGCAGTTGCAAGTCCTGGTACTGACGCAACAATATTTTTGTGGCTGTTGTCGGGGCACAATTTTTGCTGCAATGCCTTAAATTTTGCTCGTAGTACGTCAAGTTCTCTACGGAAATCGTCTAAGAGCTGTTGATGGGATAAATTGTTGCTATTTGATCTGCATTCAGGGCAAAACCACCGCAACCCATTGTTTTTTGATAAAATATCGACTATTGAACCTGCGATATCGGTACAGTTCGGATGATAACGCCGACCACATATGCCAGCACAGGCGATGATGGGAGCAATTGACTGGCCACAGTTTGTTGCACACTCCATTTCCAAAAAAATAAGTTTTGTAAGAAAAAAAAATCGAAGTTCTAATGTTCGATACTGCCAACTCAACCCTGCGCGGGTATAAAAGTCAAAAGATAAAATGTTTTTGTAACGCGCCTAAGTGTATGCAAAATTAAAGCACAATAAGTGACAGCTGAAATATCACTCAGACACAAATTGCACTCAAAATCAAGAATCACTCTAATTCGAAGTCACTTTTCACAAGATTATGAAATAAGTAAATAAACAGTCTCAGCTGATTCTTAAGAAAATGCACTAACACAAGAATCACGAACGACCCGAGTCGTATAGTCAATGCATAGAGCGATTATGTTCAATGATTTAGTGTCTTATGTTCTGTTTTTGCATATAATAGTTCACTTTCACGACTGTCATCCAGTGATGATAAACACTGTTGATGATTAATTCGGTGAACATTCGAGTAATCCGACGCACTTCATACGAGAATAATAGTTCAAAGTAATATGGAAGCACCAGGTAAAAAACATATAATAATTATAATTATTTAAATGGTAAATTGCAAATTTTTTCAGAACAAATTTTAGCGCGGTTGAAAGAATTGACAGTTGACAGTGTATATATATAAATTATGAGTCTAAGCTCAAAGGCATACAACAATTTTCTTGTAATTTGCAGTACATGTACAAATGAAAGAATTTAAAAGATTAAAAGTTCTTGAATACAAATCTTGCTTTTCAGTGATACTTTCAGCTGTAGTGGCGGAACAACTTGACTCGGGCCCCTCCCGCCTACCTCTTCAGTGGGCGTTTTAATTCTGGGCGTACGAACGGGCCAAAGCCCGACGTCGGGTTATCGTGCCACATTGATGATGATGATATATTATATATATTATTATATAAAACAGTTTATGTACTTAAATTAGAGCAAAATAAAGTTGTTTTAAGTTTAGGATTATTTAGTATTAAATGAAAACTTTCTAGTATTAAGGACAAACATTCTTGATTACAAAACGTGTTTTTCTCTCAGTGTATAACTCGTAGTTTTTCTGCGATTTTAGAAAAGTGTATGTTACTATCAAAACCATCGTTACTGACAGCCCGGAAGTAGAATTTGTTTATGAGCTAGTAGGCCTCTCGGTCCCGGTCTGTGGCTTGGCTGAGTCGCACTTTTCGATGCCAGTAATCTAGATATCCGGATATCGAATCTTGGCGTCGTCCAAATTTTCCGTACATGTGCGGATAGGAAATAATATATAGTGCTACGGAGCTGAAATTTTGCACACGTGCTTCTTATTGTTGCAGGCTGTTTGTATGTTTGAATCACCGAAATTGGATCATTGGGTCATGGGGCTGCTATACAAACCTAGCCCCCCAATTTAAGTTCATCTAGGAAAAGCTTTTTTATTTGTGCACCAATTTCAACCAAATTTCACACAAATATGTTTCTCTTGATGAAACAAAATATATCTAAGAATAGATCCAATCGGATCATAGGGTAATGGGGCTGCCATACAAACCTAACCCCCCAAATTAGGTTCTTCTAAGAAAAACTTTTTTATTTGTGCACTAATTTCAATCAAATTTCACATAAATGTGTTTCTCTTGATGAAACAAAACATGTCTAAGAATGGATCAAATCGGATGATGGGGTCATGGAGCTGCCATACAAAACTAACCCCCCAAATTAGGTTCTTCTACAAAATTTTTTTTTATGCACCAATTTCAACCAAATTTCACACAAATGTGTTTCTCTTGATGACAGAAAACATATCTAAGAATTGATCAAATCTGACCATGGGGTCATGGGGTGGCCATACAGACCCAACCCCCATTTTGGTTCTTCTAAGAAACATTTTTTGCACCAATTTCACAAAACCTTGAATTAATGCGTCTTTACTAAAGCAAGAAAAAAGTTCAAAACGAATGGAATCGTACTGTGGGGTCATGCTCCCGCAACCCCAATAAAATTTTCTAAGACGGAAGAAAAAGAATGAGGAGGGGAATTAAATACAAGTCATAGGTACGCCCGAAAATACTTTTAGCCCAAGGAGAGCGAAGGGTATCTAAATTTCGGCAACGCCCGAAATTAGCCTCGCCCTCGGGGGTTGGCGAGCGAAGCCCCCTAGTTCTAGTTCCAGGCTATGTTTTTAGATGGCTTTGGTTACAACTGGCATAAGATTGCTAACTATGCAATGCTATTAAGCATCACCAAATTGACAAGTACTTTCGTTGAAGACCTCAGTTTTTATACCCTTCGCTCGTAGAGTGAAAGGGTATATTAACTTTGTCATGATGTTTGTAACGCATTGAAGGAAGCATCTCCGACCATATAAAATAGGTATATATATGATCAGCATGACAAAATGAGTCGATTGGGCGAAGTCAATGAATAAGAAAATCTAAAAAGGAAATGCAAATAACCGCAAAATACACTAGATATGCGACTTTTTTTCGGGACCAAAATATTTTCTATGGTAACTAGATTTTGTAACTTCGATGACATTTCTCATACGAATTTTATATGGAAAATTTATTGTAAAGAAAATTATGCACATGCGCAGCTTAATGCTGTAACTTCGTAGTAGGGGCGTCGGAAATATGGGGGCAATGAATACGAAATTTCAAAATTATCAGGTGCTTAAAATTAATTAATCAGCAACGTTCCTGTTGCATAACTGTATACTAACAGCATCAAAATTTACACTATTGCAAAAAGTACATTTAAATGGGATTGCAAAGCGTTGCGTGGTGTAAATTCGTTTAAATACAAAATTTTATATAGTGTGTATTCCAGTGCATTCCGGTTGAATACTCCAACCAATTAAAAAGCCAAAAAGTTTTAAACCATACCAGCCCCAAACACTAAATTTCCTACGCCACTGCTAGCTATAAAAAAAATCAAATTGTCCTCTTTATTTTCAGATATTTCGTTTCCTTCTTTTTCTTCTTCATTGGGCGAAGTCCATCTGTCCGTATGTTGCGACACGTTTTACTCGGCCACTTTAAAAGCTATGAAGCTAAACTTCTTTTTGTTGCAGGCAGCTTGCATGTTTGAAGCGCTCAGATTGGAAATTGGGGTCATGGGGCTGCCATACAAACTGAGCCCCCCAATTAGGTTCTTCTAAGTTTTTTTTTTATTTGTGCACCAATTTCAACCAAGCATCACACAAATGTATTTCTATTGATGATATAAAACATATGTAAGAATAGTTGGAATTGAACCATGGGGTCACGGGACTACCATACAAACCCTACCCCAAGTTAGGTTCTTATAAGAAAAATTCAATTTGATCAAACAATTCATCCATACAATTGTGTTTCTTATCATGCCATAAAACACATGTAAAAGTCGATGAAATCGGAACATGGGGTTATGGGGCCGCCATACCAACCCAACCCCTCAAATTAGTTTCTTATACGAATAACTTTTTTTTGCATAAATTCCAATCAAACCTTATATCTATCAATGTGTCATTATGGAAACTACAAAAAAAAAGAAAACCCAAATATATTCCAAATATACACCAAAAAGTTAAACGGATTTTTTTTGTTTATGCAGGTAACGAAACTTATGTGAAAACAGAAGGAAAAGAATGGGGGGTTAAACATAAGTCATAGGTACGCCGGAAAAAAACTGTTAGCCCGAGGAGAGTGAAGGATATCCAAAATTCGGACGCGCCTGAAATTAGCCTCGGTCTCGTTTTTAATTAGTTTGAACTAAGTTTAGTACCACTTGCGAACTATTTTGACAGCTCATGACAAAGTAGACTAGTATTTAGTCCGGTATAAAAACACGCGCTTATTCCAATCAAACCTTATATCTCTCAATGTGTCTTTATGGAAACTACAAAAAAAAGAAAAAACCAAATATATTCCAAATATTCCCCCCTTACGGCAAAAAGTTAAAAAGAAGTTTTTTTATTTATCTCCAACCAGTTTGTTTTCAATTTTTTTTTTTAGGAAAACCTAATTTTCAGGGGTGGGTTTGTATGACAGCCCTATGATATATTGTTCCGATTTCATCCGTTCCGACATAGCGTACACTAGAAAGAAACTTGTATACAAAATTTCAGCCCGATAGCTTCAAACAGACGGACAGACAGACAGCCGGATATCTCAATAGATTTCTCGCGTCACACTGATCAATAAATATACTTTTCATAAGCCCTATTCGACTGACTGGATCATTGATCCTGTCCAAGTCGAATGAAATCGGATCAAAATATCCCAAATCGGTAACAGCTGACTATCGTGTCATCTGGCCCCAACGCGATATTCTAAATTATAAAGGGTTTTCCAATAGGGACGCTTGAACTTGACAGCTGATTGCGGCCATGTTGTTTGAGTGACAGCTGTCAAATGCAGTGTGTTATATTCATTCCGTCCTCCCAAACCACCATGGCAGGTTACAGTGTCGAGCAGCACGTGCAAATCATAAAATTGTTTTATGAAAATGGGTCTTCAGTTCGAGCAACGTTCCGCGCACTTCGCCCGTTTTACGGTCGCGATGATCGTCCTGCCGAGTCGACTATCCGTCGATTGGTGGACAAATTCGAGTCAACCGGGTCAGTTAACAATCAGCCGGTTCCCGTGCGTCGACGTAACGCGAGATCTACTGAGAGTATCGCCGCTGTGCGCGACAGTGTCCGCGAAAACCCGCGGCAGTCAATTCCGCGTCGGGCACAGGAACTCAGCCTTTCGCAGACGACAACTTGGCGCGGAGGCGACGTGAACTGGCCACCGAGATCGTGCGATTTGACCCCGCTGGACTTTTTCTTGTGGGGTTTTCTTAAGTCGCAGGTCTATGCCAACAAACCGCAAACCACCGATGCCCTCAAAGTTAACATACGCCACGCCATCGATCAAATACAGCCCGATTTGTGCGCCAGAGTCATCGAAAATTGGACCTTTCGTGTGCGCGCCACCAACCGAAGCCGTGGCGGTCATTTGAATGATGTCATATTCCATATGTAATGGGGTCGATGGACCTTTCAAATAAAAAAAAAAATTCGCAAATATCTCTCCTACATGTATTTTTTTTTTCATTTCAAAGATCAAGCGTCCCTATTGGAAAACCCTTTAAATTGCATTTGTAATTATGCACAGTGCGAGATACAATTAAAAAGATAAGTAGCAAGAAATATTAAAATGATTAACTCTGAATAAAGTTTACAAACCAAAAATACTGAATAACAAAATGACATACGGGAAATTTTAGAGAAATTGTTCGCGGAGACATCTAGGGGATTAGTTTGGCAGATGATCCAAGTCATACCCTGGATCAACTTCCAGGATTATCATTTTGTATGGGAATTCCAATAAATCTGGAAATGATCCAGTGAGTCGAATAGGGCTATAGTCGGAGGCGCTTCCTTCTGTGTGTTGCAAACTTCATGTCAAAGTAAATATACCCTTTGACATAGTGACGGGTATAGATACGTGGACTAACGTGTAATTAATTGTTATAACTTTTTCTACAGACACACAGCAATGTTAAAACACAAACTAAAATTCAATTCAACTTTTTATTATTTTAACCAATTATTATTTGTGTTTTTTTTCGTGAATAAAATATTTAACATTTTGTATTAATTACATGTACATTCGATCGATTGTTTGTATAAATTTGCCATAGAAATTTGGATTTATATGTATTTAAAAAAAAACTTAATTTTAACACAAATCATCATATCTTATATTCTAAAATTTAAATATTTCAAATAAGACATTATTCGATTTACAACATTTGAGTCAACAATTTTAAATATCATTAAAATATAAAAAATCAATATCTTTAAATAATTTTGACGCGAAGTTTCTGGTCATCATAAAAAATATTCGTTTTATTGTACAGGACATACCTGAATTAGTTTTTTTTTGTGGGTATTTTACATGAAAAATAAGTTATAGACAAAATAATGTTAATGGTGGGTGATATAGGCCTGATAACAGGCACTTTGAATAAATGTATTTTTCTTATGATTTGGTGTTTTTTTAAGTTTAAATTAAAAAATGTAAATATATATATAAAAACAACAATTGGTGAACTTAATACGAAAAGGTTCGGTCTCGCCGCAATTCGTTATCTAAATCGGCCAATTGTTGTAGGAAACCGTCGTTGGGTCGGACGTCACGTTGCATGCGAACTGTACGAATAGCCTCTACCGCCGTCATTTTCCGGCAAATCATCAAATAGGCTATAACACATGTTGCCGATCGAGACATTCCAACAAGGCAGTGGACCAGCACACGACCTAAAATCGAGTAAGAAAAGGGTATTACATATTAACAACTTTTTATTATAAATAAAAGGAATTATACAACTTTTCAGGTAAGGAGTGTAAAGATACCTCCATAGAAAGTAAATGGTTTCATAATTTTTCTCGGGCATTTTTCGTATTTCTTAGGCCGCAACCACACTGTCCGGGGTTTGCCTAACCGCGCGGACAGAAGATCAAAGTTGTGGACAACATACGCCTGACAGAGACAGACAAACGTTATTTGTTTGTTGAATTCCCCCATCGTCTGTGTCTCTTCCTAGCGTGTGTTGTCCACAACTTTGATCTTTTGTACCGCACGGTTTGCCAAACTCCGGACAGTATGGAGCCGGCATTTAAGAAACCTGAACAGAAAATGAGTTCACTTCCGCACGAAGTATATCCAGCCCCAGTCGTTTAACTAGAAAAATATCTGGCATAAGTAAAAAGTAGCCTTTTTTTCACCATTCATGATTTTTATCATCTGTCTGATATAAGTGGCAGAAACTGCATTGGACAAGACAGTGAACGTATTAATAGTATAGTGAATTTAAGCCGAAAAAGGTTCAAACCCAAACATACAAAAAAAAGAGGAAAGTTTTGATGCCAAATTGTTGCACACTCTTCCCTTTATACGCACTAAAAAGTTACACTAATTAGTTACACTAATCTTGGGTGTTTTTTTAGCTTCACTTTCCCAAAGTAAAAATGGGGTAGCCCATTACTTGGGAATTGGTTCCCGGAGCGCTTTATCAATGCAATGTTATCGTGGTTTCAATAATAAAAATAATCATCATCTTGCTACAGTTTTTCCATTAGGTCTTTATAGCCTTACAAAAATACTTCGAAATAATATTTCGAGCGGCAAAAATCATGCATGTATCTCTGAATTTTTGAAGGATTTGCTGCATTAAAAATTAATTGTGCTAATGCTTGAAAAGGACCCAGCAGTGGCCCAATGCATTTTAAATAGGTGACGATATGTTGGCAGCAAATGGCTTTTGCTGCCAATATGATGCGATTTCTATCTCTGAGCAACAAAGGTTAAATTTTCTTACATAAATTTTACTAGACTTGAAGAAACTACAATGGATACAACCGAAAAGGTTTACTATTTTCACGAAGTAATTCTTAATAATACTTTATCAATACATCTGAAGATGGTCTAGACAAAATCGTCATCTTGAAGGCGGTGCTCCAAGGCAGGCCATAAAAATGGGGGTTTCAAATGGAACCGTGCCGATGTTCAAAATATATAAATTGCCAAAAACGAGGATATCCCATAAAAACAGGCAGATCTGCTCAAATTTATTCCAGAAAGTTGGGTATATTACGCTTTTAGGTCCCCAAGGGAAATTTTTCTTGTTCTTCTTATCGACACTAGCGACACCGTCCGCCATAAAGCTATGTGTCCGCTTTATGGCGGAAAATATCGGAAACATCAAAAATTTCCCTTGGGGAGCTGAAAGCGTAATGTACCGAAAGTTGTTTTGCAAATAGTTACAGTATGTGGTCCAACTGGTAATTTCAAATTATTATTTAGAAACTAATACGACGACATGTTAAAACTCACCTCCGCTGTTTACTGCATTTTCAATAAATTTCGCTGCTATGTAAAAATATCTGGAAATATCTGTTGATGGCTGATCAATCATTGGGAATCCCATATACCTGCAATGCATTAACTCTATTATATTTGAACACTTAAATCAAATGATATTACAGGTACCTAATGCTTGGCATATCTCTATAGTATGAATGACCGGTATCGACTTGTCCGTATCGTGAACCTTCTGCACCATTTAGAACATGTGTAATCCCCATCATTCTTAAGTATACCTTATTTTTTGCTGCAGCGCTAAAACAAAATAAAATATAGACAATGTTATTGCTTGTATTTCAAGGGTTTAACTATGTTCTAATACTTACGCGTCACCAATGAAAATCCCTGGGTAGACTTCATCACAGTCAACATCGTGAATAGCACAATCCCTGTGTGTAAATGTTGGCCTCCGTGCAGGTACCGAGTAATGGAGGACTCGTTGTAAATGTCGGCCAGTGGTTTTATCATTATTTACGAATTCCCTGGTTGGGTGCTGTAAGCATAAAAAATATTATTGAAAGCATGTTTTAGTAGGTTAAATAACTTTATTTCATGTTTAATAATTTCATAATTCATAATTCGCTCTGTGGCTCACTTGGTTGAGCCGCACTCTACGATGCTAGTAATCTAGAGGTCCGGAGATCGAGTCTCGGCGTGGTCCGAAATTTCCGTACATGAAGAAGGATAGGAAATATATAGTGCTAGCAACATTATATACACTTCGAAATGATATGCAATGTAACGTTGACTCAGTTCAGAATTGGCTAGAAACGGCTGAGTTACGCAACATGACCCCCCCCCCCCCCCAGAAGAAGAAGTTTGCATGAATATCGGGGGATCATAAACTATCATACAATTCTTCTGATTAAGCATTGTCCAAGAGCTTTCAAAAACTCTGTATTCTTATGTTTCATGTAGAAAATCGGTCAGGCCAAAAACTTATCAAACTATTCTTGTTGGTAAGTAAAAGCCTGCAATTAACACTTTTTATGGTTTCAATTTCTGGGTTGGCAATTTGTAATGCGTCACTTTCAGATAGACTGTCTTCTATCGCCTCATACAATGCTGGGATTGCATTTATTTAAAAAAAACGACTAGTTCTTAAAAAGCAAATAACATTGCATAAAACACACTACAAACATTTTAATATAAACGTATAAAACCCTTATTCCTTCCTTATTCCTTATTATTAGTTAAGTGGGGACTATGAATTCCGACCTAAGTTTCTGAAAAAATGCTTGTAATTCACTTTATTGAAAATTTAAATGTACACACAAAAGTCAAACTGGGATACATTTCGATTTGTTAGCACTTTAATTACTGACACAGCTCATTATAAAAGCTTTCACCAAAATCGATTTTTAGGCTGTCGACTCGTCTTATCTATATGTACTTACTGTCGGTATATTTATTCAGGGTGATTCAGGGTAGTCTCACAATAAAAAGCTTACACATTTCTCGAGGACTTTGAACTGCACTTATCGCAATTAATGTGCATTCAAGTCGTCAAAAGAGTCAGCACAAACTGAACTGCTTCCTGACGTTACAGACAAACATGGGAAAACCTCACGCGATACATATATTTACCAGCAAATGAACCCTTTTTAGTGGAATACACTCTGAGCTAGTAAGTTAAGTAGTAAGGATTAGAATTAGACGATTTCTGTATGACAACGAAACAGAAACTATGAAGTTCAAAGTTCGCGCCCGTCATAATAATTCTTGACGCGAATTTGAACTTTGATTGCACCAGCTAAAACACATTGAAAAATGCATGAATAATCATAATAAGTTACCGAACTTATAGTGTAGTTACTAGGTGATTTCAGTTTGCAAAGTGTGGTGGAGAATTTTTTTTTGTTTCTTATTTTTTTGGGGTGCTGAGCTCGAATCCGGAGCTTCCCAACAAAACTGTTCGGAGTTTTCCCGTTTTTTTTTATAACTCCGAATGTGTAGGTACATTTCTCCGAAAACCTGTCCATTAAAATATTAGAGAAAACATAATTGCGGGTCCAACGCGCCATTCATCATTAAAATGTGTTAAGCGGTATTGCTACAATTGATACTCAAAAAACATAGAAACAAAAAAAAATTGTCTCAACCACACTTTGCAATCTGATGTACTAGGTTTCTCACGTAGTAACTACACTACTAGTCAATATTGTGGAAACGCCCAATCACATTGGCTATGTTGCATGTTACATACATTTTAATTTTAAATAATACGCCAGGAAATTAAAATATAGATTGGCCAAATTTCGGGAAAATTATAGGAAAGCTCGGTTTGTCTATGAGCCTTCCCTTCGAGGGTCTAAACTTCTTCTTCCTTGCCTCGTTCTTTATACCGCTCCATAGCTTCGCGTTGCTCGCCCCGCGGTGTAGGCACATCGCCCGTTTTGGCGATAATATCTCAGCATATTTCTACAGGCAGCTCTATCTTGGATCGTGTCATCGCCGAGACCAATGCGTTGTTGTTGCTTTTTCATTTGACACATCCAGGTGTTCTTCGGTCTGCCTCTGGCCTTGGGTCCATCAAGTGGAACTTCCATTGATATCGAGGGTCTAAACAAGACCCCAAAAGTCCCCATCTGTACGTCTAAGACAAATTTATAGCTTCTGCAGCTCCAAATATAAAGCCAAAAGTCCCCCTTATTTTTTGCCCGATAGAAATGCTAAAGCAACAACAACGCATTGGTCTCGGCGATGACACGATCCAAGATAGAGCTGCCTGTAGAAATATGCTGAGATATTATCGCCAAAACGGGCGATGTGCCTACACTGCAGGTCGAGCAACGCGAAACCATGGAGCGGTATAAAGAACGAGGCAAGGAAGAAGAAGAAGAAGAAATGCTAAATTTCCTGGGGTATAATGTAATTGATCGGATTGTTATGGAATCTGAGTACATTTTACCAATATATTTATATCCATAAATTTATGAAATATTAGTTGAGAGCCTGTTGCTTTTCCGTAAATAAATTATATATTTTTGACAGACGATTCGATAAACTATAACTCGTATTATTCTTAAAAAGTTATGGAATAGGGGATAATCAGAAGAAGGCAATATAATATTTATGCCACCCTTATGGAAATGGGATAGGGATATTATAAGTATAATGTTTTATCGATACCAAATCAACTGACTCGAACCGTAAATAGGTACACTAAAGCACAGGGTTATGACATTTCAGATTATGTTGTAACTATGCAGATTTCTTATAAGTATGTACATTGTAGGGAAATATAATAACTGCATACATCCATATATGTATGTATATTGTACACATATCGCGTGTACTTGCTGAATCTTGACTATATTAACTTCGTTCTGCAGATGAATAACATTTTTTCTACATAATGTACATTCTAAGTACCAGTGGCGTTACGTACGGGGTGTTCACTGGAACACGGGCCCCAAGCCACAGGGGTCCTCAAAACCGCAAATGCAAAGATTTTTTTCTTTGATGGAACCTTGGGTAAATGCTCTTTTAAAGACATTCATTTTTAAAAATCTGCCTGCAAGACTAAACAATTATCAAAAGAATCTGCAAATTAAAAGAAAGACGTCTCCCAAGCTTGTTGAGTGGGATTTATCTGTATTTATATGAGATTCTTTTATTGTTTGTATGTTCAGAAGAATATTGAAGAGATATAAAGGTTCAACATGCTAGCAGAAGTGCCTTTCTCGAAAGGTTCTTAGGTAAAATTGAGCCATTGCGATCTAATGAATGAATTAATTTCGAAGCAAAAGACACCGAAAGATCGTTCAATAAGATCAACGTCAGAAAGTCTTTTGTAACTATAGGACTCATGAAATCAAGAAACAGATGCCGGCCGATAAGCCCGCATGTCCAGATAACGGATCCGCCCGTTTCCCCTATATGTCGAATTTATATTTCGGAAGCTCCACCATGAGTTTGATTTCAGTCGATTTAGTTCACATTGGACGCGGATACGCCAACGACTGGTGCTATGCTAGTTTAACTTGCTCATGTTCGTCGAAGCTCTATACACTGAGAAAAATGACTTAGACTTTTTATCTAAAGTGAAGTAGTTAATTTAACTATAGATATCTCTACTAAGGAAATGGTGAAAATGTCTAATATCTGCAGCTGAAAATACCATTAAATTTGTTAGTTTAACCACGCAAGATTAGAAAAAAAAGGCTAAGTGAAATCTTCCACCAAAGTTGTTGAGTGTATTATTCCAATATCAAATTTAACTACAAACAATCGTTGATATTTCAGTGAAGTAGTAAGACTTTTCAACTATTTAACATTTGTCAATTTATACAATGAATAGCTATTTTTACAAATGAATTAATTGAGTTTGCAAGTTTACCATATGTTTTAAATAATAAGTAATAGAAAAATTACATATATCTTCGTAGCTGTTTCAACTACATAAGATCGTAAGGTGAAAATTAAAGACGAAATTTAGCCGATATCAACTACTTTTTAGATGACCGGTCTACTTTTTTTTCGGTGTATGTGAGCCAGTTAAACTTCTCTAGGATCAGGCACTGTTACTGTGAAGAAGAGAAAAGATAGGACGCAACTAGGTTGCGGCGTGCCAATTAAAAACTAAGACGGAGTTCATATAGTTATTATACTTCCTAATTAAACGATTCGTAAGCATAATTAATGCGCAAGATGGCATACACATCCTATCCTTTTAGTCGCCCCATAAGACAAGCCGGGACAATTGTGATGAATTCTATCCGCTGACCCCTCGGATAATGCGGGAAAGTAACGCTCCGTGGATTTTGCCGGAACCGTTCAACCTACTAAGCTGCTCCTGCATAGCTAAGGGTCCGCAGTGTTGCTGCGACTAAAAAAGATGTAGGAATCGGCTGGGGCCTTTCAACGTATATCCACTCCTCTACGAGGACGCGCTATGCCCCACAAGGTGTTTTCGTAAATTTTCATAAATTACTTGAAATTGTGAATCCATTTCTTAATTCAGTCTACAAAATCAATACAATAATACAATAATATTTGGGAAACGGCGAAAACCCTAATATGGAATGCGTCATCACCAAAGTACTACAGCACTGAAAACCCCTTTCAATCCTCCTAGCAGCAAGATTATAATTCACCTAAGAATAGTTATGAGTTATGTAGGGTAGTTACGATTCGGAACTACACGAAATAGGCATTACAAAATTTAAACTTTGAGATATAGTACCTTAAATTGGGTCATACTCAAGCCATTTCGCGTTGACAATCTGCCTGGACTATTTTTTTATAATTTGTGCGAAAGTGCAATAAACTCGTTAGATATTCTAGGCCTATGCATTGGGAACATTTTCAAAAAGTAAAAAGCACCGTTGCACTTCCTATCCTATTTATCCCTATGTTTTTTGAAAATTTGTGGTTGACAGGTTTCAGTGTACCATCTAGTCTATGAGCTACTGATCCACTTTAAACGGTATTTAACATATTTTTTGTTTGTTATTTTATGCTGGTGTTGATATGTTTTGTTGTACTATTAAAATTCTTCGGAATAATTCCAGCTAATATGTTTATTGTATTCAATCTATTAACAACGACGTTTCGCCCCTTACGGGCATCTTCAGGTCTCTAAAAGTATTCATTAATTATTTATTGAATTAGATTTTAAATATTATTAGATATTTTATACCTTTATTCACTTGTAGGTTTTAATGGCGGGAGATTCATGTTTTGACAACTGTCATTCATTTCGGTTAAGTTGGTATTATTGGTTTAGTTTTGTTGTTAATGTTGGTATTAATGATTATTGAGTTATTACTGTTTTATGTTGGTGAATAACTCCTTAAAACTCAAAACTAGAAATACCTACAACTATTAACCTATATAATAAACTTTTTAAAAAATAATCACAACGAATACCATTTTCAAAAGTTACGCTGTATTTTTCGAAAAAGACGAGTAAGCTAACCATTCAAAGCTCTCAAAAACTCAAATTTTTCTCATCGATGCTAATTGTTGTTGAGAATACCTTCATTTTAGGTCAAATTGCTAGAATTTTAGGTCAGATTGCTATAAGGTTGCACGTGTCAAGTTATGCAACCATATTTTATGGTTTATAAGCATAACTAAACAATCAAAAGAGGAAACCCACGAAACACTATTGATACTGATCGGAAATGAACTCTTTTACTTTCAGTGTGCCCCTTTTTTCATGAATACGAATGAACTTCGAACTTTCAGCTTCGCGAGGCCTGACCACTCTTAATCTTGATCACAAAGCGCGATGCGAGACAATGGGTGCGATTCTGAAACGGAACAGTTGCGTATGTTCCGACAACATGTTCCGTTCTCTTTCAAATATATACCGACTATTACGGATCTGCAACTGCTCCTACAAACAGATCTAAGCGCCCTAAGCGCCCACTTGCGAGGCATTGCTTGATTGATTGAAAGAAAATTACAATCTGCCGTTGAAGCGTGCAGTTCGCCCTTTTTTATTTATTAAACTATTAATACTCAAAAAAAAGGAATCTGCATCTCGTTCGAAACTGGAAATTTTAATTTTCGAACAAAACGTGTCAGCTGTGATGTGTCAATTGTCACATTTTTCAGTTTCCGAGAGATGGCGGTAGTAGGACCAAATCTGATCCGGATCTATGCGGTTACAGAACAAAATAGAAAACAGTCTGCGCACAGTTGCCGGAACATACGCAACTGTTCCGTTTCGGACCCAATAACTCGTTGGTCAGAGCGTGGTTCTTTGTAGTCGGCAAACGATTTAACTTGAATGAGCCTCGTTAGAATTAGTGTGCGTGTTGTTTCTTAGTAAGTGAGATGATTTGTTGCACTCCCCGCAATGGGATAGGCGACAGTTACTTCCATTGTTTTGGTACCTTCTAATTCAAATGTTGGTAATAAAATGGCCCCTATTCGACGTAATGCAGCCATTCGAAGGCCACTCCATTATATTGTCATATTTATTGTTAGAGCGTATCCAACAAATGGGAGTGACTGCCGCCAATCGCCGTACATAATGCAACTTCACCTCAGCTTTATCATTCTAATACCGTCCCGGCTGAGGTAGGTCACAGAAGAGAGAGTATAAGGAAACGAAAAGCAACGTGAGAGATGAACGAATTCGGTTGCGGAATGAGACGTGAAGTGCAAGGTAGGGATAAAGTTGCCCAACTGGATTTTGATCATTTTTCACCCAGCCATATTTGCCAAATTTTCGCTTCGTGATGGGAGAGAATATTAGCAGAACACCGTGACTCAGTGTTTGCAGTAGAGAGCACGTCCTCAACTTAGCGGAACTTTCATACGATTTTCAACTATGTAGCCATGAAGCAAAGTAAATGGCGGGAAAATAAATTTGAAAAATTATGATTAATTGTATTGTTACAATAAAAATAGGACACCTTCATATTTTTTATGATTGATAATTTCCCACCATTTTAGTCGGTCTACAACTCGGGACCACTTATTTGTGAGAGAATGTACTTAATAGCTATTTGTAAAGCTTAAACTTGTAGAGTGCGGAACATTTTTGTAGCAATATTCTACAAAATCGAAGAAAATGTATGAATTGGACAGAACGAAGAATCCAAAAAATGGATTCGGAAGCTTCGTATCTGGGCGGTGTAAGTTTTACTTGCTACACAATTGAAAAAGTGACACGTTATTAATTCAACTCTATTCCTTATTTAGCTTTAAACTTAATTTAAATCCTTCAATTTGAACATTTGTACTTAATATTAAATTCAATAAATTCAAATAAATTTAATCTTGGCAAGACTCCATTCAAACCAAATATGGCCTCTGCACCACAGCCCTAATGACGGTGTATATACCGCAGGCTAGATAAAATATTTTAGTCTTCAACGACAGGCCGTACTAACTAGTTTGAACTAAGTTTAGTACCACTTTCAAACTATTTTGCTCGTGTTTGACAGTTCATGACAAAGTGGACTGGAATTTAGTCCGAAAGTTTGAAAAGGTACTATCACCAAAAATGTTTTAAGATAGTTTATTTGCAGAGGGACCTACAGAATCTTTTTGCCCATATGGTACTTGGCAAGGAAAAGGGTGGTTTGGATTACAAACCGCGGCTACAGTTACAGCGCAGCCATGCCAGGAGCAAAATGTGTTTTTGGTGAAATTGTCTCATGAACTTTAGTACCTACCCTTATATTAACTTTAGGTTGTTTGGGAGGTAGTAAAGAACCCTAATCCGACCAAAATTAATATAATTTAAATTAGCAGCCAACTTGAGTTTTTTTTCTGGCAAAGTGGAAACCTTTTTTTCTCTCATACACATATAATTGAAGACGGAAGATAAATTACTCAGGACTGGATTTAAGGATGGTGCACAATATAAAATTGGGTAGGTGATGCGAGGAGGTGCAGAGGATAAAAAAAACTTTCAAAGATTTTAGGAGAATATTCAAGTTGCTTATCTAAAGGCCCTCGTGAAAGAGGACCAATGAATTCATCATTTTGTTTTGACTTCGAAAAGTGTATTTCTCTTCTTGTTTACAAAAAATATTTACGTCGGAGTGCTGTTTTTCGCAGTCGTACTGTTTTTATGGTTCAAGAAATCTGTCATGTGGCTTTTGGGCCCCGCCGCCACGCGGGCCCTGCGGGCCCTTATGCGCCGCCCCTGCTTCTGAGGAAATAATTTGATCAAATTAGGTAATGCCTTAATTCATTTATTCTTCTTTGCCGTTTTATGCCACTTCACTGTGAATTATGCAATAGTAGACTCTCAACCTTATAAGCTATGTGAAAATTGTATTCAAAACGCTTCCTTCTTGTAAAAGAGACTGATGACTGATGCTGCCATAATGAATTCAACATATTACTTGTAGGTTATCCTCTGACCTACTGGGCATTTTTTAATATTTCATATTACATAGCCAAACATTTTAAGGCCATGACATTGTTGAATGCCAATAAATATAATTTGAACTTTAAATGGCCGTAGTTTTTGAAACATTATCTACATAGTATGTACACCGTCTTGGTCATGTCCATCACTATACAATAATCTTCACGAAGGACTCTTTTCCAGGTGAAATCTATTTGGCATTGACCTAACCACCGACAAGGCTGAATCCTATTGACCCAGTTTCTTGCAAGCTCCAGCAAAGCACTCTTGATAAATTCTCAAGTGTCTATGGCCGGTGGCGTACGTGCTATTCAAATATAGGCGGGCAGAAAATAAATTGTGTTGGAAAATGTGCGAATGAATGAGTCCTGTATTGGTGTGCATTCACTAGACGAGAAAAGAAAATTGCTGCTGAAATTTAATTTGGTTCATTGAAAAGCACAAATTAAATTTGTATTTCCGACTACGGGTTTTGTATCATCTTACGAAAAAGTTAAGTGATGTAAATAATGGTTAAATGGATTTACCAGATGACCAGTGTTTGTATATGCCGGGATCGATATTTTGTTTCATTGGATGTTTTGTATTGCCTCCACTGGCGATCCTCGAAAAAAGAAACCAAGTCTTCGTTTTTTATAAGTGACCAATATATTTCGGACATAAGTCCATCATCAGGGTCTGATTTACATCTACAAAAAACATGACTTAATTAATAATAAATTGTGTGTTAGCATGAGATATACCTAAGATTTAATGTAATTTAAAGTTAACACCGTAAAAACTGACCTGAAACACAGAAACTTTTACAAGTAACAAAGAAACAAAAGTAAACAATGAATAGATGTCAAGTTGAATAACAAAAATATCACAGATGTTTGGTGGTATATAATGGCATGTGTATACATATATCAGGTGTAAAAATTAAAATATTACTATCAAAAATATCACAGATGTTTAAATGTCAGTCTTGATTAAATTAATATAGGTGTTAGTATATTGCTTTTTATCACTTTTTTCATTGCATGCTACATCTTCAAATTTAATGATTTGATTCACTTCGTGAATTTGAAATTTACATTTATTGCGCTCTTTTTTTTAAATTGTAGCGGCATCAAAATTAAATGTATGCTGTTGACTTATTGAGTTTTTGGCAAGTGCAGAAAGGTTTTCCTTATTTATTATTTATTTATTTATTTTCCTTATTTCTTGGAATCGTTTTTATGCTGACTGACACGTGTGCCAAGCTTTTGGATAGTTTCACCTAGGCCTGTTCGGTACCGAGATTTCAGTACCGGATTTCGGTTTTTTTCAATACCCGGTATCACAAGCGGTTTCCCTGACTCAGGTTTTTTTTAACCATAAGCCGGTTTTTTGAGTACCGGGTTAAAAACCGGTACCAAAAAACCTGAAAAAAACGGCTCATGGTTGAAATGAATCGTTCTTTTTAACTCGGTACCAAAAAAACCAGGATATCGGTACTTTAGAATATCGGGTCCGGTACCAAGTGAACACCGGCTTTGTACCGGGATCCCGGTTTTTGGAACAGGCCTACACTGAAAAAAATGGTTTAGACTTTTTATCTAAAGTGAAGTAGTTGACTTAAATTTAGATAGTTTTACCAAAGAAATAGCTGATTTCTCTAATCTTCGTAGCTGAAAACACTATTAAATTCGTTCAATTAACCATGCAAGATTAGAAGAAAAAGTTTAGTCAATTCTTCCACAAAAGTTGTTGATTGTACTATTCAAATATAAAATTTAACTACAAACAATCGTTCTTTTTTCTTCAACACAATTTAGCTATCCAACATTTAACAATTTATAGATAATGAATAGCTGTCTTTACAAATGAATTAATTGAATTTGCAAATATAGTAGATGTTTCAACTAATGGCGAATAGAAAAATTATCCATATCTTCGTAACTGTTTCAACTACATAGAATCATAAGCTGAAAATCAACGCGAACTTTAGATGAATTCGACTATTTCTTTAGATAACCATTCTAATTTTTTTTTCTGTGTAGTTTCACCCTTAGGAAAAGCATAGTAACCCATGCCATGCGTTAGTCCAGAGTGGCCATCAGAAAACAAAAATGGCACCGTTTTCACACTATTGCAGTTCATAGTATGCGTGAAAATTTAATTCAAACGTCAATTTTTTGTTTACAATTGAGAATATAAAATCCGCGTTATATTTATTACTCTCTTAAAATGCCAACGTGATATTTAACCCTTCTGTTGGCGTATAGATCCAGACAGACCATTGGTACTATATCTTGATGAAAAATATCGTTCAACAATATTTTCCAATCCTTTCCATATAGTTCAGTAATATCGTGTCGATTTAGTACCAATCCGTGAAAAAAATACGGATTCCGAATATGAACTTTGCACCCTAAAAAAAGTGCCGCAACCTTTAAAAAAGGGGGAAAGGGGGGCATTTTTTCGGTTTTTTGCGATTATTTCAAAAACGGTAAGAGATACAGAAAAATGGTCTGAGAACGAAAAAAACTACATAAAATTATCTTTGCAATGATATATAACACATTAGAGTTTAATTGCATATTTCGGCGTTAGAATAGAACATAAATTAGAATATTTTCATTTTAGACTTTTTTTAAAAGCTCCATAACTTTTGAAATAATGTTAGTTAAGCTGTAAAATTTTGTACAAGTATTAACAACAAGTTTAAGATAATTTTAACGTAAACGCTGAGTCGCTCCGGTCAAGGACCCCCATTTAAATTTGTCAAAACGGCATGTCCACAACTCCCCCCAAAATTGCAGCAGAGTTCTAAATTTTGGTTTGTTGCGATTGGAGGTCATAGTCACCCCATCCACCAAAAATCAGCTCATTCGGATAAAAACTAAGGGTACCTCCCATACAAAGTGACCCATGACAACTTTGTTCTACGGTTTATAAAATGAGTAGTATGTAGAACAAACTCCTGATGTGTCTTAATCAAAGCAACAAAAAAGGTTAAAACAAATGAAATCGTATTATGGAGCCATGCTTCCGCATCCCCCCTAAACATTTTCTGTGTAAATATTTTTATTTACCCACTTATTCCAACCAAACCCCACACAAATATTGTTTTGTCGACGCAACGGAACTTTTGTGAAGACGGAAGGAAAAGAATGGGGGAAGGGGGATTAAATACAAGTCATACGAATGCCCGGAAAAACTTTTAGGCCCGTATTTATGAACATTCCTTAACTCAAGGAGACCTTGAGTCAAGGATGCCGAAATTCAATAAATTAAATGTCATTTTCCATACTTTTTCATAGAAAGCACTTATATTCACGAGTCAATGCATCCTTGATTTAAGGAGAAACTCAAGAAGACCTTGAAATTTTATATAGTCAACCTCACTTGAAGTCAAGGTAGCTACCGTGCTACCCACCTTCCTTGAAATATAATATTTAAAGTCTATTGAAAACTTAAGGTCTCCTTGAGTTTTGCCTTAAATCAAGGATGCATTGACTCCTGAATATATGTAAATGATTTCTATGAAAAAGTATGGGAAATGACATTTAATTTATTGAATTTCGGCATCCTTGACTCAAGGTCTCCTTGAGTTAAGGAATGTTCATAAATACGGGCCTTAGTGCGAGGAGCGCGAAGGGTACCCAAATTTCGGCCACGCCCGAAATTAGCGTCGGTCTCGTTACTATTTGCATTTATTCTTCAAATATTCTGCAGTTACCTAGATATGTTTATGCGCCAAAGTATGATTACTCGTACATACGTGTACCTGCAAACCATATCCATCACTTTCATGATCATGAACTTGTTGAATCATAATAAGTACATACTTATGTATTTTAGCTTGAACTTAGATCGATAAATGCCGACTTATTTTACATAGAAATCACATTAATCAAAGTGCGAGAAACAAGTGCCATTTACAAGGACTAGCTTGACCTTGACTGACCTGTCTGTACTTCAACGCTACTAATGCTGCAAAGGCTATTATCCAAATTAAGATTGCGTGTCAATAGCCTAAAAGAACTTTTTTTTTGATAAATCCTTGAAAAAGGAATCCGGGCACAAGACCATTAACCGTTTTCAAGTACATACCAGTAGTAAGTACATACTGGAAATTTACTTGCACAGTAAGAACGACCGAAAGTAGCCAACAATTTATTAATATATTATACAACGTACATATTATGATTTTTTCACCCCGTGCTTTTCCGTTTTTTTTTATTTTTACAGAGTAACATAAGGACAAACACTTATGAGACTTATGTACATATATGAGTTGTTACACCACGCAATTTTTGTAATTTTTGTAGAAAATTAAGTGTCAGCTCGTACTTGTATATACACACTCTTCACTCAAATCGGTGGAGTGGAGTGACTGGGAATTTTCGGTTTATGCGACTTGACACTAATTAGCAGTAAGACGAATAATATACATATTATACGGTTATGTATTATTAGTACCTTTACGTTAAAAGTTTTGCTTCTTGTAGTAATTAGTATTGCTTGTCGTTTCATTTCAATGTCAGGATTTAATTTTGTCACTCATAAACTAAATATGCGCCACGTGACTTCTAAAAGCTGCATCTACTCATTCATGACAAAGACAACGAGACCGAGCTTAATTTCGGGGGCGGCCGAAATTCGAACACCCTTCACTCTCCTTGGGCTAAACCACTGCCATCTAGATAGACAGGCCGAACTGCAGAAATTTGTTCGTCTACAAGTGGACAAGTGCGTTCGTGACCAGTGACAGTTGACATATGTAAAGCCCACAACCTCCAGTGCTTCTGAACCCAAAAGTTTAAATATGCCGAGCGTTTATTACGAAACAAAGGTTATGGTTTGCTTTAATGTGTTTTTGATGTGCAAGTGGTAAAATAGTATACATCAACATCGTACTTACCATATTTATCCCAAAAATCAACGCACTGGCATGTGTATATCATAGCAAGTCACACGAAATGACAGGCTGACAGCCACTGATATTTGGATTGTGGACAATTTGTGGATTGTACTGAGCGGTACTTTGGCAGTACTAAGCGCGGACCATGACCAACCATGGCACTACTAGTGTTGCATGACCACTGACAGATCAGCTGATAATCCGGCCTGTCTATCTAGATGGCAGTGGCTAAACGCTTTTTTTCGGGCGTACCTATGACTTGTGTTTAATCACCGCCGTCTATATATTAAGGCCGCAATGTAGACTCGTAAACGTCAAATCCGCAGATTAAATTGCATTGCATTGTTGTTGCTTCTCATGACATTGTTGTTGTTTGCCCGTGTCCGACGAACAATTTCCAGGATCCGTCATCGCACAGCTGAGTTGCGGCCTTGATATATCTAGATGGCGTAGGTTTAATCCTCCCCCTCCTCCATTATTTTCCTTCCGTTTTCACATAATTCCGTGGCGTCGATGAAACAATATTTGAGTGAGTTTTTCTTTATAATTAGATAAAGATAGGTTAGATAGGTTCTTATGACAGCCCCATGACCCAGTGATCCGATTTCGGTGATTCAAACATACAAAACGCCTGCAATAATTATAAGCCTAAGCCTGCGTGCAAAATTTCAGCTTGCTAGCTTCAATACCCGCCGAGTAAAACGCGTCGCAACAGACAGACAGACGGATATCGCCCAATCTCTCCCCAAGTCATGCTGATCATATATATGTATGTATATTTTTTATATGGTCGGAGATGCTTCGTTCAATGCTTCATGACAAAGTCAATATACAGGAATACCCCGATTTAAGTCGCTTCGATTTAAGTCGCTTCGCACTTAAGTCGTTGAATAATTTCCACCTTGCAACTCGATTTACGACAATTTTGCTTCGCATTTACGTCATTTCGTAATTTTTTTTTTTGCAAATTAAAAATGAGAAATTTTTGACATCATAGAAATTATTGATGAAACAATCACATCCGTTAGGAAAAAACTTTATTACATTACAAATCAAACCTTTCGATAGATAGAGTCGTTAGTCGGAGCACATTGGCAAACACACGAAAGTGAACAATTTGGTCGGGCCGGCGCAAGTGCCCCACTGTGAACTGGTTGCCTCGTCTTTATGTCGATTGTAAGTAGATTTTCAACAATACCTAAAGGTTTGAATATGCGAGTTGAATATTGCATACGCATAGGCAGTTTCTATTTTTATCAAACAAAAAAAGCCCAAAAACAGCCCAATTTGTTGATTAATACAAACACCGGAAATGTTTTTGAGCAGTGGCTCCCAAACAGTAATTGATAGATTCGCGAGAGACTTGATGATGGGAAAAAACTATTAATGTGAATGATGTTCACCTAATAGTCAAAGGTAAAATTTTGTTGTACATTTCTATTGATGTTAAAAGATGCGAATATACAATAAGTGTATTTATTTATAGGGCCCACTATGACGAGCCGCCACTGTTCAGGTTAGAAATTATATTGCTATCCACTTTTAATGGGGTTTCCAGAATTCGCCTAAATGTATACAATCCCAATTGTTTTCTAGTACGTTTTCCAATGACTAGCTAAAATTTAATTTTAAAACGAGACCGAGGCTAATTTCGAGCGCGGCCGAAATTTGGATACCCTTCGCTCCCCTCGGGCTAAAAGTTTTTCCGGGCGTACCTATGACTTGTGTTCAGTTCTCCACGCTTCCATGCTTTTCCTTGAATTTTCACATAAGTGCCGTGGTGAAGATTTATTGGGTTTCTTATAAGAACCAAAAAGAGGGGGGGGGGGAGTATGTTTGTGGCATTAATTAAAACACTTTTAATTTGGGGGACAAATAAAAAAGTTTTTCTTCGAAGAAACAAATTTGGGGGTTGGGTTTATATGCCAGCCCCATGACCCCATGGTCCGATTTAATTCATTTTTGCATTTGTTTTGTAACATCAATAAAAATAAATTTCCATGAGGTTTGGTTGAAATTTGTGTCCAAATAAAAAAGTATTTTTTAGAAGAACCTAATTTTGGGGATTAAGTTGGTATGGCAGCCCCACGACCCACCCCATAGTCCGATTTCATTTATTTTCGCGTTTGTTATGTAGCATCGTAGTCTGGCTGGTCTAGCGGTTAGTGCGCGCACCTTCGGTGCACAGGCTCATGAGTTCGAATCTCACCGTGTTCCATGGTGTTTTTCGAACTCACGAGCTTGTGACGGACTATGATCTCACTCAGATGTTAAACGAGTACCCATTTATGGGGATAAATAACACTGCTGAGCGTGATGCTGATCTCATTACCTCAACAAAAAGCAGATAAGATCTTGGAAATAGGATGTCACTAACACATCCTGCGGCCTTAGTCCAATGCTGGATTGTCGCGCCTGTTATTTATTTATTTTTATGTAGCATCAATAGAAATATAATTTCCTGGGGTTTGATTGAAATTGGTGTGCAAATAAAAACGTTTTTCTTAGAAAAATTTGATTTGGGGGCTAGGTTTGTATGGTAGCCCCATGACCACATGGTCCGACTTCATATATTCATACATATGTCCTGTGTCATCAATAGAAACACATTTGTGTGAACTTTGGTAGAAATGAATGTATAAATAACAAAAAAAAATCTTAGATGAACTTAATTTGGGCAGCTAAGTTTGTATGGCAGCCCCATGACC
Organism: Microchrysa polita; assembly: GCA_949715475.1. Lineage (NCBI taxonomy): Eukaryota > Metazoa > Arthropoda > Insecta > Diptera > Stratiomyidae > Microchrysa > Microchrysa polita. The sequence goes on along the minus strand of OX454415.1, from coordinate 68,086,369 downwards.
CCATGGTCCGATTTGGTCCATTTTTACATATGTTTTGTGGTATCACTAGAAACATATTTGTGCGAAATTTAATTGAAATCAATGAGAAAATAAAAAAAAAATTCTTTAAACTGGCCGAGCAAAACGCGTCGCAACAGACGGACAGACTGACATGGCCCAATCGACTCCCCAAGTCATGCTGATCATATATGTATACTTTTTATATGGTCGGAGATGCTTCCTTCAATGCGTTACAAACTTCATGACAAAGTTAATATACCCTTTTCGCTTAATAAGCGAAGGGTATAAAAATGTTTCTTAGAAGAACCAATATCGGGGTTTTGGTTTGTATGGCAGCCCCATGACCCCATGGTCTGATTTGATTCAATCTTACATATGTTTTGTGTCAACAATAGAAATACATTTGTGTGAAATTTGGTTGAAATTGGAGAACAAATAAAAGTTTTTCTTAGAAGAACCTAATTTGGGGGGTTAAGTTTGTATGGCAGCCCCATGACCCCATAGTCCGATTTGATCCATTCTTGCATATATTTTGTATTATCTATAGAAACACATTTGTGTGAAATTTGGTTGAAATTGGTACACAAATGCTTGCTAGCTTCAATACCCGCGGAGTAAAACGCGTCGCAACAGACAGACAGACAGACGGACATGCTCCAATCGACTCCCCAAGTCATGCTGATCATATATGTATACTTTTTATATGGTCGGAGATGCTTCCTTTAATGCGTTACAAACTTCATGACAAAGTTAATATACCCTTTCACTCTATGAGCGAAGGGTATAATGAAAAGCTCTAAGGTGTAGTTTACATGCAACACACAAGTGTATGCAAAAAAAAATAGTTTTTGTTTGTAAATTCATGTTAAAAATGTTGTTCGTCGAATTCTTATTCTAATAAAATTATAATTCATAAATAAACATATGTTTTCATTAAAAAAAATTACATTTGAACTTTCACGTTTGTAAAGTGAAAACGGGGCTTTAATATTTATAAGCAATGTTTTGAAAATAATGGCAATGACTACGTGACATTTTTTTAAATTTAACCTGAATGCCTGAAAACACGGCCTTAGTAGAAAGTTTTACACTAACGTTCAAAATATCGTAAACGTAATTCTAAATTACAACGGAAAAAACTCGCGCGGGTACCGTAAACAAAACTTTTCCGAGAGTTTTAAACAGGCAATCACGACACGACAATTTTGACCGTTTACAGAACATCAAATTATGAAATTACACCCTACTTGGAACATGCCTACTTGGGACATGCGATATTATGATATACTGTTTCGTATACGGTAAGGAAGCGAATTTTTATATGGAATGTCAAATTATATCGTTCTATTTACAACGACATGCTAAAACTCTCTAGTGTAGTTAGTACGTGATAAACCTACCTGATGTACTTATTGCAAAATCTGGTGGAGACAATTTTTTCTGTTTCTTATGTTTTTGGGGTCCTGAGCACGAATTCGGAGCTTCCCATAAAAATACCGTTGCGGAACAGGGTCAAAATCGCGAAAAACTCTAAAATGTTTGCTAATTTTCCGTTATTTGGCCCCTAACTCTGAAACTATTTATTTCTGCGAAACACTCTCCATCAATTTGTTAGAGAGCAGATAATTGCGCGTCCAAAGAGATATAAATATTGTAAATCCGTTGAGCGGTATTATTACAATTGATAAATTAAATTTGTCATTTTTAGTTCCATATTATGAATAAAATGAGAGATTGAACGGTTTTTCATTTTTTGCCGCAAAAGATGCATTTTTCTTGAACATTATGTATATTGGGGTTCTGAACCTGAATCCGTAACTTCCCAAAAAAAAATTTTGTTGCAAAACAGGGTCGAAATTGCAAAAAATTACTATCAATTGTAGCAGTTACCGCTTAACGCATTTTGAAGATTAATGGCGCGTTGGACCCGCAATTATGTTTTTTTCTAACATTTTCTTATGGACAGGTTTTCGAAGAAATGTACACTTTCGGAGTTATAAGTAAAAAAAAATGGCGAAATTCCGAAAATGTTGGTTTTCTCCCGGTTTTGACCCTGTTCCGCAACGAAATTTTGGTGGGAAGCTCCGGATTCGGGCTCAGCACCCCCAAAAATATAAGAAACAAACAAAAATTTTCTGCACCACACTTTGCAATCTGAAATCACCTAATGACTACACTAACTGTCCTTCGTTAAAATTTGGCTCTAAAATTAAACAAAAACGAGACCGAGGCTAATTTCGGGCGCGGCCGAAATTTGAATACCCTTCACTCTCCTCGGGCTAAAAGTTTTTTTTGGGCGAACATATGACTTGTGTTCAATCCTTCCCCATTCTTTTCCTTCTGTGCCGTCGATAAAACAATATTTGTGTGTTTTTGGTTAAGCGGGAAAATAAAAATATTTACTCAGATTATTGGGGAGATGCGGGAGCATGGTCCCATAGTATGATTCCATTCGTTTTAATTTTTTTTTTTTACAAGGACGCATTAAGTTTTTTTGAAATTGGTGTGGAAAAATTGTTTCTTAGAAGATCTAAAATGGGGGGTTGAGTTTGTATGGTAGCCCCATGACCCCACAGACCGATTCCATTCATTTTTACACATGTCTTATAGCATCAATAGAGATGCACTTTTACGAGTTTTAGTTGAAAGTGATGCACAAATAAAAAAGTTTTTCGTAGAAGAACTTAATTTGGGGGGTTGGGTTTGTATGACTGCCCCATGACCCCATTGTCCGATTCCATTCATCTTTACATATGTTTTGTGGCATCAATTGAAATGCAATTTTATGAGGTTTGATTGAAATTGGTGCACAAATCAAAAAGTTTTTCTTAGAAAACCTCAATTTGGGGGGTTGGGTTTGTATGACAGCCATTCCATTCCAACCATTCTTACATATGTTTTGTGGCATCAATAGAAACACATTTGTATGAAATTAGGTTGAAATTGGTGCACAAATGAAAAAGTTTTTCTTAGAAGAACCTAATTTGGGGGGTTAAGTTTGTATGGCAGCCCCATGACCCCATAGTCCGATTTGGTCCATTCTTACATATGTTTTGTCTTATCAATAGAAGCACATTTGTGCAAAATTTGGTTGAAATTGGTGCCCGCATGAAAAAGTTTTTCTTAGAAAAAGCAAATTGGGGGGGTTAGGTTTGTATGGCAGCCCCACGACCCCACTGCCCGATTTTAGCGATTCGAACATACAAACTGCCTGCAATAAAAAGAAGCATGTGTGCAAAATTTCAGCTCGATAGCTTTTAAACTGCCCGAGTAAAACGCGTAGCAACAGACGGACAGACAGACAGACGGACATCGCCCAATCGACTCAGCTCGTCATGCTGATCATATATGTACATATTTTATATGGTCGGAGATGCTTCCTTCAATGCGTTACAAACTTCGTGACAAAGTTAATATACCCTTTACTCTACGAGTGAAGGGTATAAAAACTAACAGGCCTGACAGTCCATCTTTGGACCAAGATAACAGATATGTATGTAAGTTACATCCAATTTCCAAGATCTTAGCTACCTTTTTGTTGAGGTGTTGAAACCAATCAACTCAGCAATGTTATTTATCCCTATCATAGAGATCATATTCCGTCACATGGGTTGTGAGTACGAAAAACACCATAAACTAAATTCGTTCACGGTGAGTCTCGAAACCATGACTCTGTGCACTGAAGGTAACCACTACACCGCAGTAACCACTACACCAGCCAGACTATTTTAAAATTTGCCTAACAATATTTTCGTGACCGACAATTTCAACTTTTAAGAAAATCATGATTTTGAAAAAATTTCGGGTTTGCCTCCCTGACCGAAATCCTGGCTACGCCCATGGCTACAAACCAAATAAGCAAACTCACGAATGTCAGTATTCACGGTATTGGAAAAATTAGCTTTAGATTATATATATGTATATACCACTACACCAGCCAGACTATTTTAAAGTTTGCCTAACAATATTTTCGTGACCGACAATTTCAACTTTTAAGAAAATCATGATTTTGAAAAAATTTGGGGTTTGCCCCCCTGACCGAAATCCTGGCTACGCCCATGGCTACAAGCCAAGCCAAATAAGCAAACTCACGAATGTCAGTATTCACTGTATTGGAAAAATTAGCTTTAGATTATATACTTGCAAATTTTTAGTAAGGTTCATACCATCATCTGAAAAGAAATAAAGAGAAAAACTAGTTAAAAAATCATTTCAGTAGGTACTAAAAGAAAGGAAAAGAAATGCAAAAGTCGCGTCAATGGGTGGAGTTACGAAACGCAAGAGTTGCGTATGTTCCGCAAACATGTTTGCCATTCAGATCCTCCAACTGCCATTTTGCGGATCAGAAATAATCTCCGGTTGTTTTCGTTAATATATTTCAGGCAGATAAAGGAAAAGAACTGGGGATTATTCCTGATTCCCAAAATGGCAGATAGGGGATCAGAATGGCAAACCTGTTTGCGGAACATACGCAATTGATCCGTTTCGTAACCCCACCCAATGCAATCTGAAATACGAGAGCAGAAAACTTTACTTTAAGCAGCGCTGTGACGTAACGCTCTGTGGCTCATTTAGTTGAGTCACACTCTACGATGCTAGTAATATAGAGGTCCGGAGATCGAATCTCGGTGTGGTCCAGGAAATATATAGTATGCTTGCCACATTATATACACTCCTATAAACGGCTGAGTGAACGCACCATTTCCCACAAGGGGTTACGGTACAGAGAGAGATGACGTTACGATAATGGTAATTTCTTTGAGCTTTTGGTCAATTTTTGGGTACCCAAAATGTAACTAGGTTTCTAGAGGCCGTATTCCTAAGTTTGAATAAGTTTCGCTATTTAATTAAGTGTGAACTTTACGGATCAACAGCCCCAGATGTTATTTTTTGAGTACTCATTCCTCTCTGTATACCGTAACTCCTTACGGGCACGCCCGAAATTAACCCGTTTGTGTTTTTTTATTACATAAATACGTGACTCATTTGTTTTTGAATATATTTGTTCGTAACACGGACATCTGTAGCCCGTTTCCCAATTGACGTTGAATTTGAATCCTGTATTAGTAATTGATCAGTATGAGGAGGGAACGGACGGACCGTCTCAGTCTGTTTCTATGCCAACTAGTCTCTAGTTTGGAAATATCAGGCTGAATTTTGTACATAAGAGTCTTTTCGTTCCAGGTTGTAAAACCGAGCCATGATCATGTGGCTTAGGGCTCAGGGGGCTACCATAGGACGCACCCCCTTTCCCTCCCGTCAAAATTAGGTTCTAAGAACACTTCCTCTTATGAAATTGCGTCTTCCCACTAAAGCCTCATCAGTCATCACACATGCAAGGACAGATGGAATCCGAAGAGAACATTATCATTCAGATCACTTTTACATAAGAATATAAAACAATAAATCTTAACCTTTGAGAGGGTTCAAGTCCAAGAAATATAATTCAGTGTTCAATTTAAACAAATGCCCACAACTGCTTGCTAGATTTTATTTAACTTTTTTTTTAATAATAATTACATACTAAGCTCATACAATAAGGGTCATAGAGTGCAGAATTAATATTTGTCTACTGTCTAGTGCTACACTAATATTATTGCATGAGCTTAGTATGTATGTAATTATTATTTTTAGATATCGATTGTCGGGAAATTATTCCATTACAGGCACGTGTGCTTGCCAGATTTCACATAAAGTCAGTATGTACTAATATGAATATGTAGTATGTACATCCTGACTCACTCGTTAAAAATGTGCTTTGTACTCGCTACCGTGTCAAACGACTCACATTAATAAACATTGATCCACTTCCACTCACTAAGCTAGCTAAAGCTTCTTCACATGATTAGAAGTAGACAAAAGAGCAATCGATACGATGTAAACAATTTATTATAATCCAGTCTCGTGTAGCACAACCAAAGAGATTATAATACATAAAGGCGGCATGGAACCTCGCCAGTATGAACTCTATTCTATACTCTACTGAAAGCCTGCAATTTATTCGCTTCATCTCCATATCCGTATACAAAAATGAGAAAGCTCCTCCGATTATCCCATTAAAATTAAAATCAGGATTGACCATAACAGTTTCAATAATCGAAAATTATGTAATTCATCCAACAACATATTTTTGTTAGTTATTTCTTATCTTCGTCGTCGCTCAATACTCTCAAAAAGAATAAATAACTGCACATCAACACTTCACTAAACTGTTCCTCCTCATTATTACCACGCAATTGAAAACTTTTTATCTACGAACTGCAAACAAATAATAAGCGAAAACTTTTCTCACAACCCTGCACACTTTTTATCTGAGAGCAGGAGAAAGAAGTGAACATAATGATTCTGGCCATGTTGCATTTGACAGTTGAGGAAAGTACAATTTTAAAATTGAAAATAATGTGTGAAAATTGGTGTTTAGAAAGCCGGGATAAAGTGAATACGTTAGTCAAAGTGTTGTGTTAAGTGCTTGTATTCAAATAAGTGTATATTTTGGACAATTTGCATTCGAATAATGCAAAAGTAGTTGCCATGTCGCAAAAATTAGACGAAATATGAGTTTCAAGTCTAGTTCTTGCAAATTGACCGCAAAATTGAAATTCGTGTTAAATTACCATTGATAATGAAAATTGTTCTAAACAAAATGCAATCGTTTTTAGACTAATGTAATGTGTGTTTTTTCCGTATTTTTTTTTAAAGTGGAGTCAAACCAATTTTCAGGATTCTGACTGGCTGGACTTTTATTTCGTGTATACTAGCCGTTGACCGTTAAATCTACCAAAACGCTTTACAAAATAACGTTGTTAGTGAAATTTCCAACACATTAAAAAAAAATAGACTGAAATTCATTAATTTTGAAACAAAACTTTTCAAAATTAAGTGAAAACCGGTGGATTTGACATATGGAAATCAGTGGCGGAACAAATTTATACTACTTCCGATTGGGGCTAAAATGTGAATACGGTGGTTAAATTAAAAGTGAATTCTTGGCCCAGAAATTGCAAATTATATGTATAAAATTTGATGGTAACATACTCCGAACACACGATTTCTAAATGCACGGTTCATAGGGTATTTTTTACTCCCAATGAAAGTGAAAACATAACATAAATTTGTTTGAATAAAAATAAAGAGTCTTCTTTTCGATGCGATGCGAACTTCGATTATGTAAACTATTAGTGTGATAAACGAATACACCTAGTACATGAGATTTCAAAATGCGTTGGAGAATTTTTTTCTTTTTTTTTGTTATGTTTTTTGGAAGTGCTGAGTCCGAATCCGAATAAAATTTCGTTGCAAAACAGGGTCAAAATCGCAAAAAAAAACCTAAAAATATTTGATATAAATTCTAGCGATACCGCTTAACGCATTTTGAAGATTAATGTCGCGTTGGGCAGCTTTTCTCAGATATGTACAATTTTAGGATTTTTGCGGTTTTGGCTCTGTTCTGTAAAAAAATTCCAAACCACATTTTATAATCTCAAATAACATAATGACTACCCTATACGTATACTCGACTCATTTAGGATTTTTCATAACCGTAACATTACATCCTTTCGCAACTATCTTTGAATTCCAAATCCGTCAACAAATTGTTATTTTGAAATTTTAAAGAAAGTAGGAGAAATATCGTAGGACCCGAAAAAGTGCTTTGTAAGTAAACAAAATCAAATTAAAACGACACCCTCCCTAGGCTAATTTCGTCACATTTTAATGAAAGTTCTTTTGTGTTAATAATTTTCACCGCAGCCCTATGATGTGTTCCGATTCTGTTCCTGCGGCTTTCCCAGGAACACACTTGGGCGAAGTTTGGTAAAGGTTTGATTAAAAAGAAAAAAGTTTTTCTCAAATGTACCTAATTCACAGGGGCTGGTTTATATGAGAGCCCTATGACGTAGTGGTCCGATTTCAGCCGTTCCCAGATATGTTTCAAGGCTTTACTAGAAACACACTTGGGTAAATTTCTTCATTGAGAATCCCAGTTCCAGTTCAAACTAGAATGCGCACAGAAGTTTGGTAAAGATTTTTTAGAATGCATTTGGGAAGCCATTGGCATAGAATTATTCTATGTACTAAATGGTCCCATTTAAAATTATCACATATTTAAGGCTGTAATTAGGGTTTCGTCACCCAATGGACCTACTCGTCAGGAGATACCATAGTCCATTGGGGAGGTAGCTTGACCCTTTTTACCTGTTTATATTGGCATGGCTGTTACCAGCAATTTTCAAAATATTGAACTTTTGCTTTTATAAGGATCTAAATTCTACTTGACCACGAAACCCGAATTACAGCCTTAAATAGGTGATAATTTTAAATGGGACCATTTGGTACATAGAATAATTCTATGCCAATGGCTTCCCAAATTCATTCTAAAAAATAGATAAAAGTTGCGCTAAGTCGTGAATAGTAGTAAATTTCATTTGGTAAAAATTGGTTTAAAAAGAAAAAGTTTTTCTTAGAAGTACCTAATTCACAGGGGCTGGTTTGTATGACAACCCTATGACGTAGTGTTCCGATTTTCAGCCGTTCCTAAATGTGTTTCGAGGCTTTACTAGAAACACACTTGGGTGAATTTTTTCATTGAGAATCCCAGTTCCAGTTCCAGGGCCGGATTTCCCATATGGGCAACCTGGGCAGCTGCCCGGGGCGCCAGATTTTGAGGGGCGGCACATTTTGAAGCTTTCTACTGGTTTTACATTCTATGAAAGATGAGAGACTCTGATTCAAGGAGCAGTTGACTTAATAAGGAAAAAATATTAATTGCTTTCTAAGTGATCTTAGTTAGTTGACGCCTTAATGCAGGGCGTCAAATTCCTTTTAATTTGTATACTTCACGCAAAATTCTGCTAGAGCCATTCAAAGGCCTATACTGGTGGCGGGTAATTTGGCTAGACTAGAAGTGATCTAGATAGCATTGCGGCTTTGCTTTGAACAACAGACAGATATGTCACTGATAAATTTTATATCCGTCCATGAGACACAGGATATCTCTGTGGCATGGTACACGGATTTTTGGAGAGTTGTGATGCAGCGGACCCGAGCAGC